>JADDOH010003861.1:0-156252 GCA_016648135.1 Agrypnia vestita
AAGAAGTTATCCAAATTTCGAAAAAAATGGTAAATCTGTTGGGGCAAGGTCCGGAGAGTACGGTGGATGTCTTAGACATTCCAATTGAAGCTCCTCTAATTTGGTAGCCGTCTGTTGTGCAGTGTGTGGTCTAGCGTTATCATGAAGCAGCAGTGGCCTAGAGCGATAAACCAGCCTCGGATGTTTAGCAGCTAGCTTTTCCATCATGGTTTGCAGTTGCTGACAATAGACATCTGCCGTAATCGTCTGGCCAGATTTAAGAAAGCTGTAGTGAACGACACCAGCACTAGTCCACCAAACGCTCACAAGTAACTTTTTTGGAGTCAATTTTCGCTTGGGGCATGGTTTGGCTGGTTCGGCAGGGTTCGGCCATTGCGATGAGCGCTTCCGATTATCGTACAGGATCCACTTTTCATCACAGGTAATGATTCGATTTAAAATCCCTTCATTATTGTGCCGGTTGAGTAATGCAACGCAGCAGTCAACGCGCGTTTGTTGATTTGCTTCACTCAATTCGTGACGTACCCACCTTTCAAGCTTTTTCACCTTACCAATTTGCTTCAAGTGGATTAAAACAGTTTTATCACTAACACCGCAGCCTGCAGCTAACTCGGATGTGGTTTGCGATGGATCCGCTTCTACAATAGCCTTCAATTCTTCATTATCAACTTTGGTCTCCGGCCGTCCACGGGGCTTGTTCTGCAGGTCGAAATTTCCAGAACGAAAACGTTGGAACCAAAAACGCACTGTGTTTTCTTTTGCGGCACCGTCGCCATGCACATCATTAATCCTTCGAGCCGTTTCTGCAGCACTGGTGCCACGGTTGAACTCGTACTCGTAAATAACGTGATATTTCAAGTTTTTCATTTTGTAAACTGAGTGACGCAAAGAAAAAAAACAATTGAGGAAAAAACAAATGAATTATAATTTTCAAAACACAAATACATGAGTAAATAGCTGTATAAATTTGGATTTGGAATTCCTAACCAAAGAGAAGATATTTGAGATCAAATTTGCCAGTACGGCAATACGCCAATATCATATGTAAGGACCTAATATTTAATTTACCAATAACACCATTGCTAATTTCTGAAATTTATAATTCATCTAAGGGATTCGTTGTTTAATAAATGGTGGTTTTATACAAATTGCTTTCTTTTTATTAATATAATTAATGTTACCATAAAATTATTTTGTTATTTTTAAAAAAATTGTACATAAATTTATTTTTAATCACTTGAGTTTATTTATTCAAACCCAAGGGTTTGAATTATATTTTCTATATATAGAAATAGAATAGAAAAAAATGATATTTTCTTCTTCAGGGTGATAAAAAACTAATCTTAAGCATAAAACTAAAACATTAATTAAAATAATTCTTATTTACGTAAGAGACAGAACTCATATTTTAAAAAAATAATTATGTGGAAGATTTGAGAAAATGACCTTTTAAGATGGGAAAAAATAGGAAAAGTTTTAAGAATCGAATTAGTGGTTAAATTTGCTTCCTTATTCTTACATGCTTTAGTTAACGATTCCAAATTATAAAATTTAAAAATAATTATTTACATTTTATACAGAACAACTTAAATATTTATCATAAGTATGATTATTGTCCAATAAATGATTCGAAAATTCTGAAAAACCATGATTATTTAAACAATTAAATTGAGGGGGGTTGGAAGTTAGAGCGCTGTTTGCATATGGCGAGAATGAAGTTTGACTAATTTGAGTATGATAATCTAGCAAATGTCATTTGTACTACTGAACTGATTTTAAAAGCATGTTTGGGTATTTTAAATGCATTTTATCAATGATATATAAGTTGTAAGATATCCTTTTTGGCTTTAAAATAGAATAAAATTCATCTGTCGAACGCTTTTGCTTCTAATCCCTTTAAATGCTCTTTGAAACTTGTTTTTAAATTTTAACTTATTTTTTCCATATTGAAACAGTGCATTCGTTCAAATTATATTTATAAACGCGTGAATCGTTAAAGTATTACCTTTTTAAACATCATTGTCTTTTAACCACAAAAACCTATTTACAAATCATCAAGTTTTCATGAAGGAGGAAAACAAGATTGTTTCAAGATTGAGGAATGACTTTACGTTAACTCAAACTAATTAGTTAAACAATTTAAACTGATATATAAACGGCATTAGACCATTTTAAATATAATAAAAAAGAAAAAACCCATCCTGTATCGTGCTGTATTTTTAACATGGAATTTATGACTTTCTTTTGTTTCTTGTTTTGTTTTTTGTGTTTCTGATAAAACCGTTGATTATAAATATTTAAATATACGTAGTAAAAACGTATTATTTTCAACAAATTATTAATTTGTGACATCAAGCCAAGGATATTAGATAAACACATGAAAATTTGATGAATGTTCAACTCGGCAACTCCCTTTGGAACCGAGTACATAAAGACGTATGTGAAATATGACAAAGATCATTGGCTCTTTCCAGCGGCAGCTACGAGGACTCCCTGAAGTCCTCGCACCTGACGAGGCGCTCCCTGAAGGCTCCGCGGCCCGTGCCACCGGCGCCGGCCCCGGCCAGCCTGCACGCCTCCATCCTGCGCCGCGGCCCCAAGCGCCGCCGGGGGGCTCGCGGGCTGCCCCTGCCGGCGCCCCCGCTGGACCGCAAGCACTTCCAGCACGACATCAGCGCCGTGGAGGAGCCCGTCATCGACTACGACCAGAGCGAGATCGAGGAGGACGGGCTCGACGACGCAGCGTACCAGAGTAGAGCGGGGAGAGGAAGCTCCAAGCTGCTGCAGCTGAGCCAGCGCGGCGGGAGGCGATCCTTCTCCCATCCGGTCCAGGCACACGTATAGTAACCGTGGTTGATACCCGGTTCCACCGAACAAATGACGATATACAGAACCGCTTCTTACGATATCGTGTAACTGGGTGTTGCAGTGACATTGTGGTAACCGGTTGGAAATCACCTGTACACAAATATCAACCATTGCTAACGTATCTATTGTGCATATTGTTGTGTACATACAGTGAAAAATGCGTCGTGCTGGTTGAAAGCTAGAACATTTTTGTGGCCACATTAAAAAATTAAAAATTGTTACATATCGTAATTATTAATAAAATAATTTATACCACTTCGTTGGTGCAGCTGTCTCTTTATTAAGCATAACTTTTGGGATGCAAAAAACAGATTGAATAAAAAATGTATCTTCTAAATATTAATTTGTTCCAGTGCGGAAGAACTGACTTTATTAGTACAGTATTATGACGTGTTAAAAGAAAACAAGCTTATTTTTTCAATTTAATTTTTTTTCGATGTATTTAAATTGATTAATATTATGTCTGTCCAAATTATAAAAACACATCCGTTGCCTACTCTTATTTAATAAAGTTAAAATAGTTTTAACAAAAAATTCTAGTTTCCAAAAAGTATTCAAATACATAAGTTTACTAACTTACTTAAACATAACCAAATAAATATGTTTTGTTTGAGAATGTTCTTACGTTTTCACGGCCACTCAGAATCTTCTGGTTTGTATCTTCTGAGTTATTATGCCGTGTTTTTACGGCCTTTCTGGCCGACGTTTTGGATGGATTGATGATGAACCCTGCAATGGGTTCCGAAACGTCAGCCAGAAAGGTCATAAAACACAGCATAATACCCCAGAAGGCACAAACCAGAAGAATGTTTTGTTTGATTTGTACATACGTAAAATTATACGTATTATTAGAACCAAAAAGAAAGCAATCTTCCGCTAGGTAGTAGATACTTTTAATACGGATAATAGTGGACCAATTTCTGTGAAATCTATTTTTCAAAATACAATTCAAAATCAAAGAAAGAGAAGTGTTTTACCACAGTACAACTTTATTTAACTAATGATTAGAAATAAATACGCAATTAGGTATATTTTTTAAATAATTTTTAAAAATTGTAAAGCCCTCAACATTGTGGACTTATAGTAGTAACTTATATTTATTAAAATAAATCTTTAATAGATTTCACATATGTACATACTTGCAATAATTTGTCGCAGAATTCTCTGATGTTTATTGCTGTATCACCAAACTGGATTTCCAAAAAAACAATATCATAAGATGATCCGTTTTTTTTTATTAATGTTAATACAAATCTTAAATTCAAGGATATTTATTACAAGCCATTACATAAATGCGGCCCTCGGGAAATATGTCGTAATTTACAAGTGTACATCAATTTCGAGAAAAATCTTTAATATCCTTAAAAAACTTCCCCTAAAAGACGAAGGAATAGAGTTATTCCACATTTTTTGATACCGTGACCGAAATATTATACTGATATGTTCAAAATAACTTTTTATTTTACAGAGAAGACATTTTTCAAAATTATTTCAAGAAATGCCATTTTAGTGATATTACTGTTTTTTACAGATTTTGGCAGACATTGATTATTTTGGACTTTTGTAAATTATTCTGGAAAAAAATATATTTAAGGTAAACATTTTCAGTGTTGAATTTTTAAATACCGAGTTTAATATAGTATAGTAATCAACTAATACATAAATGAAGCAATCAACAAAAAATAAATCCAATCAATCAATATTTTTACTTCATAAAAACTCAGTTTTGTATTTTGATTATATTTTTTATCATCATCATCTTCATCCCTTTGCCCAAGTAGAGTTGGGAGGCCAAACACTCGACAACGTGCTTCCATATTCCCCTGTCTTGCGCTACTTCTGCATGAGTCAACCATTCTAGACCTATTCTGTTTTCATATTGTACATTTTTTTTATGCTTCTCCCAGCTTAATCTGGGGCGACCCACCAGCCGTTTTCCTTCCGGGGTTGACAAGAAAATTCTTCTTGGTATTCGTTCCTCTGGCATTCTGAGCACATGTCCAAGCTACCTCATTTGTAATTTTTTTTATTTAGAGTAGGGGCTTCACGCCGAGTGTGTATCTTATGTCAGAACTTCTCACTCTGTCCATCAGTGTGACTCTCGCTACCCACCTTAGAAAACTCATCTCAGCAGCCTGGATCCTTGCTCTCACTCTCATCGTTAGGATCCAAATTGTGGCCTGTACACAGATTTGAAACAGTCAGTTTTGTCTTGACACTTATCTCGGATTTTCTCATCACCGCACTATATAGAGAACGTAGACCGCCGGCAGCAGCTCCGATTCTTCTATTTATTTCACTTTCCTGCCTCCCATCGCTAGAAAATTCTACATAAAAAGATTATATTTTTAACTAATTGAAGTCTATGAAAATGGATAATTAAATGTTAATTCAACTTGTGTAAGATTAGGACGTTTTATGAAAATGAATGGCAAATTTGATGATGTAATACAAAAAATTTCTTGTATACAGATTCGATGCGGGCTAAATTTTATAATCCACGTTCGAAATATCACTGTCCACAAATATAATATCCAGATAAATCCGTGTCCGGAATTATAAATGTACAGAATTAAGAATAATCAGTGTCCAGAAAAGTCGTGTCCGCAAAAATCTATCCACAAAATTTTTGTCTATAAAACTTCGATCATCTTTATAATTACCTCGGGGTATATTTTGTCGTTGTATAATTATCTAGAGACTCACTTTCAATTTTTTACCGCGAACGCTGTTATTTTTTGTTTTAATAATTTATTTCAAGACTTTAAATAGTTAAGATTGCTATTTAAAAATTAAATAAATGTATCATCTAGAAAAAAATATTTATTACAATTTTTCTTATTCTTAATGGTTCACATAGTACAAACGGTAACGCAGTTTCCGAGTAAAGAAAAAGTTGGGTTTGTTCACATCACTTGTCGATAGATTTTTTAGTTTTCAAAATTATTCATTCAATTTCTTGTATTATTCAAATGTCTTTCTTCAAAACATATTGCTTCTTGTATTACTTAGACTTTTTTCTCGGTTTCATATTGCCTAAATGTTCAGCTGATAAAGAGACAACTATGTATATAGCAGGGGTGTGCAGTGGGAAACATCGCAGCATGACTTTTACGTAACCAATTATTTTGGGAAAAAATCGGAATACAACATATATTTCGTAATATTTCTGTGACAATTGTTATCATGGCATTCATATTTTGAAATATCATAAAAATCTGTAGCATAAATATTTGATTTCTATTTTTTTTCTAAATATACGTTTACAAAAAGTCATGCTTCAATGTTCCCGATGCACTAGCCTGGTATATAGAATATTATTTCATTATCTAATTAGCCAGTTTTATAATTAATTTTGTAAATATAAAAAATGACAACAGTTTTAGTTGTTCAAAAACTTGGGTAAACTAATAAAAGAAATGTTTAAATTTGACGTGTGTACCAAAAAATGTACATTCAACCTAAGACTCGAGTAATCACTGGGGTTCTAAAACTTCTATTGCAAATCCAGAAATGTTCAGGAAATTTATCTCTAAAAATCATTCCAATTATACGTTTTTTTTTGTAATAGGATGGAAATAAGTGGCTTCAATGTAAATATTTTATTATTGTAGTTAAATTAAAGTAACAAGCGTGATACTAGAGAGCTTGACTAATAAAATACAGGCTTAGGTAGTTCGATTATTAAAATACAAATATTCAATACATTTAGAGGTATTACATTAAACATAATATGTATAATATAAATGCAATAAAAATAACCAAACTTTATACGATTAATTCAATGATTCTATTTATATATATATAAAATCGTTTAAAAGCACTGGTATGTAATAAAATCTGTAATATTGTTGGTATATATAAAGATAAATTTTACAAAAATAATTATTACACAAAAATAAATAACATATATTTACGCACCTATAAATTGAGTATAATCAATATTAAAAAATACCCACGAAAACGATTTTATTTTTAAAATTATTTATATTTTATTAATTTTTTTGTAGAATTTTGCTTTTTTAGCCGTACTCGCTTTAATAACTCCTTCTTCAAAAACAGCAAAATTATTTTGTCGTGACATTATAATTATAATTTGTAGAATTAAACTTTGTTTACATCACTTTTCTTATTATTGAAAAAATTCAACATGTTTCGAAGCCAATGGCTTCTTTGTCAGGATAACAAAAATAAAATTTATAAATCGAAGTATAGATTATCAAAATATTAAAAAATTTTATATGGAAAATGAATAATATAATGTACCTACTTAACATGAAAATAAATTATATAACTTTATAATATTTTGATTACCTATACTTCGATTTTTAAATTTTATTTTTGTAATCCTGACGAAGAAGCCATTGGCTTTGAAACATGTTGAATTTTTTCAATACTAAAAAAAGTGGTGTAAAAAAACTTTAATTCTATAAATTATAATTATTTTTATTTAATCTCTCTGGCTCAATTCATAAGACGCGAGCAGTTTCCGTTTTCCCGCAAATTTGAATACATATATATTCATGTACATACACGAGTTATTCAAAATATTCGGTTATTTTCTGAACAGACCTCATAATGTTATAATTACTTCAAAATAAAGAGACAGTCTGTATAACTGATAGAAAAAAATACACATCTAGCGTCTATGTTTGTATATCCTTACGTCTGATGTACAACATTGTTATTATTTATGTTAAGAATTGTTGTTTTTATTGTTAAAGTTTTTTTTTGTTAAGGAGGGTGAAAAATTTATAAGTAAAGTTGAAGTTAATGTATTTAAAAGTATGATTTTATAACAATAAGGAGTCTAGAATAATGTGACATTTTGGAAGATATTGAAGTGTTACGGAAGAAAATATCACAATGTGTTGTTTATAAATTACCAAATGTGAACAAGTAAAATTATAGTTTATATTTTTACTATATATTATAATTCGTAATTTCAAGGTTACCTAAAATACCATTATGTATTTTCTTATACTTAAGAAAATTTAATTATAAGTAATTAAATCACACTAAAGTTTAATTTTCTTCACATTATCGTTAATGTATGCTGTTACTGTGCTCATAAAGTTTAATACTTATTGTACATAAAATGTACATATTTAATTATGAATTATATATAACTTGTAATACATTGATAGTTTTTTACCATTGCATGTAAATTTTATACTTAAATAATTGATATATTTAATTTATCTCAAACTGTAGACAAACAAAAGTATGTATATTGCAAAAGTATGTATTTTTTTTGCAAAAGATTGTAAACTTGGCAGATATACCTATCTACATCTTATTTTTATATATAAACTATATACCAAACGAAGATAGTGATTTATACTGTGCAATATTTATAAAAATCAATGAACGTATGTACACACAATGTATATATGTAAGTATATCTTTGAATGTGTTACCAATGAAAAAGTGAAAACATGGTCGGTTAAATTTATATATGCAATTTCCTTTATATGCCTATCTATCTTACCTAAACAAGTCAAAACTTTAAGTTTGATTCTATCGGGTTTTAGTACTTTCAGATTTTTTTTATGGACTACTACACTTTGAGTTTAAATAAATGGTTGCGTGTACTTATATAAGCGCGTTCGAAGTTACATTTCTTTGGCATACATTAAAAAACCATACGATATGTTGCATATCTTGATTTATATGTTCCAACTCGAGATGTACAACAGAAACAAGAATTATCATCAATGACAGTTCTCCATCAATGGTTAAAAAATCTTAAATACAAATAAAATTAAGTGCGATAACCAAGCACCGAATTGAATGTTTTTTAATGAAAATGAGAAAATGAAACAGATAGCACCTAATCCAGTCACCATAATAACACATTAAGATTTTTATCACAACTATAGTATTTAATTATATAATTGGTTAAATTAGCGTTTAAGATCTGAAATTACATTGATATATTGAGTCGTTCATAATATCAATATCAGTAGAATATTTCAAGACTGTTTCTTTGATTTATTGTACTGTGAGCTTGTGAATACTCTAAATAAATAAATACATAAAATAAATAAAAACACATCAGCAAACGCAATTTTCATAACACCATTTTCAACAACTTGATGTCGTCACTAATGGGAATTGATATTGGTCAAATAACCTTTGGAAAAACATGCCACAATGTGCACACATTTCACCTTCAACGCACCCAAAGAAGTTAAAAAAATAAGTTATAATTTTTTTATTTAATTAAAAAACATCGTATAAATTTGTTAATTTTTTTAATATTTCACAGATTTGTTTTGTACCAAGATAAGACCAACCCTCGTTAGCTCAGCTTCAGTGCAGCTTTTCAAAATCGCATGAAAACGGATCTTGAAATATAATAGATCTTAGAATTCTCCATCCCTTAATAAACTATACATTGAGTAATCCATTGTTTGAAAATGTTATGGTTTAATAATTAATATAAAACAGACAAAGGAGATCCTTTTCTCGTAAATTAATAAATGAATTTGACGAATAATAATTAATCATACAATATTTTTTAAACATGTAAGATAAATATCATGATGTAAATATACAACAAATTATCATCAAATTCATTAACAACACTATTAGGTACTTGTTTCTTTTTTAAATACCGTTTAATTTATTTATGAATCACATACCAAAATATATGCTACAGTTTCTATTTTGTGCATCCTTTCGAATATTATATACGGAAACTATATCCGAAAGAATATTAGAGAAATTATTTAAACCAATTATTTATATACCTTTATTCCAGTTATAATAATTTCGTTGTCTGTCTGTCGTCCGTGCGTCTGTCTGTCTGTCTGTCTCCGTCACTTCGTTTAACGTCCGTAACTTCTTTATGGTTTCTTACAATTTTTTTTTCCAAAAATTTTTTTACATATCTATTTTTTTTTTCAATTATTTTGTTGTACATTTTTTTATAATAAATAGATATTTAAAAATAATATTTGGATAACTTATATAGCGCCGTTTTCGCGAACACTCACCTCAAGGGCGCATTATTCTTTAGGAGTCAACATGTAAAAGTACCGTCATTTTTGACGGATTACAGCTAGTTTCATCACATTTTTCTAATTTTTCGAATCAATCTATCGAATTTATTGTTTTATGTACCCAGTGGTTCGAAAATGAACATTTTTTTTTGTATTCCTTCTGTGAAATAAATAGATTTTCTGAGGATCAGTAAAAAACATTAAATACTGTTTCGTTTAAAAAGCAATGGGACTGAAACGCGTAAAAGTGAGGTTCCCGTCCACAAGATCACAATTTTTATGAGTTTTTTTTAACCACTTTTTTTTAGACAATCTAAAGTCCTCTTAAAATAGGATATTTTATAAAAGAACATATAAATAATCTCAATAGTAAATAAAATGATGTTTTTTATCGTAATGTAACCATCTACCTTTTCTATGTTAAGAAAATGATGTATTTTGTCTTAATGTAATTATCTAACTTTTCTACTTCTTAGAAAATTGTAAATAATATTGTTCAAATGAAGCAATGAAAATATAAAAATAAAAATGTGTTTTTATCAATAATTATGTGAAGCTTTTTTTCGTTTTTTTTCCAAGAATAAAAAACAAGATTATTGTAAAATATTAAAGAATAATGTAAATACGTATGCTATTTTTTATAAATATTTTTTTATGATGTTGAATCAGGCTGCCTATCTAACTTAGCTGAGATATCTAATAGATAAATTTTTCAGCAAAGTTTGATCAAAATCTGAAAAAACTATAGGTTTCTCATAAAATACAGGATTTTTCTGATTATATACAGGTTTAATAGAGCTAGCTCATGACACAAGTAGATTATTACCTAAATTATGAGTCTAAAGTATTTAAACAGCAATGTCCTAATATCAATAATTTGGAAAAGTGCATTTTTTGCAATATTTCCGCCTTATTTTTAAATAAAACGATAGATCACTAAAGTAACTTGTATTGATTTTTTTTTTAATTCCTTTCTTTGTATCAAATTTCTGTGAAAAGTGTTACTCAATCGATTTACATAAAATTGAAGAAAATGCAAACATTGAAGTCGCTTTTCTCCACAATAATTGATATAAGGACATTGTTGCGAGAACACTTTTGATGCAGAAATCTATATGTGAAGTATAGTGAACTAACTCTGTAGCAAGCTGTATATATTTTAACAAAAATGGCGAATTATTTTGGAAGATTAACGAATAAGAACAATTATATATTTATTTTATTACAAATATATTTGTGTGCTTACGATGAAAGAACCATTGAAAAATTAGTAGAAATATAGATACATCTTTATCGATTAAGCACTTTATTTATGACAAATATATACAAGAAAGCAATTACAATGGCAGTAAATTTTATAAACAATTCAACGATATTTAAAAATCATTAAAATAAAAAACAAATGAAATAAAACGTTAAAAAAAATTCTATGAACATACAAACATTTAACACTAAAAACTATTACTAAATATTAAACATGTAATAACAGATTAAAATTCGTAAAAAAATATGTACTTTTATTTTATATATTTCGAGCGCCAGTTACGGCTGTGAGAACAGCGCTATCTAGTGCAGCGCACATAGGAGTATTTGACCGATCTACGCGGCCACAAGTATTTCTTGAATTATTATTAATCTGAATGGATTTTTCTATAGTTTTATTGCTCTTATAGTTGTTTGGGATATGTCGTCACTTTCCTAACTAACTGGCATACTTTCGCGATATTTAAGTTAGGAACAGTTTTATTTAGATTTTAAGGCGTACAAAAGGAATGCAGCTGATGCCAAATAGTGGTGTACCACTGTAAGTCGGAATATCTAAATCGGTATTAAGATCGAAATGGTTAAAAATGTTAACATAAATAACTAAAATAAAAGTGATTAAAGGTGTAAACAAAATAATATTTAAAAAAAAGATTTATTTCAAAATATTTATATAAGGTATTAATAAACATAATATCCACTATTAAACCTGTTTCACGTCTAAATAGTTCTTCTAAATGTCTGATTTTCTTTTCTTGACTATGGTTTTGTCATCGTCTTATCTTTTTTGCCATTTTTTTACTGTAAGTTTATAAGACAGGTGCAATATGTTTTCAAACAATCGAATAATAGCATGCAAAACTGACAAACCAAACGATAGTGCTTCAGTATCAACATTATTTTTGAGTCATTGAACTGTTTAGAAGTTGCCCCACAAATGTAACACTTCATTGTTGAAGTCGTTTGTGTGGCAGCGTTGCACACTTTAGCATCCACCATGGTAAACGTCATTATATGTTTTACAAAAAAAGACTTTTCTATCAGTGTAAATTCACTATAATGTAACGAATTTATAGCATTTTCTACATAATAAATTTCTTCTGTCGTAATATTGATACACTCTTTCACAAATCTTATTCTGATAGGACGACAGTAACGAGGCGAAGACGGAGTCGGATTTTGCCAAAGTATTTTCCTTTTATTTTCACCACAAACTAGAGGCACAAAGCAACTTTGGAAAATCGCATCATTGTGCATCTTTTGTTTAAATTGTGCTTGCTGTGAGCCATCGCAACCCCACTTACTTCTAATGTACTGTGACTGCGTTCTGTTTGATTTAAATTATTCAGAATATCTTCTAAATAAGTTAACAATCGTGTAACAGTATGATCCAATAAGCTTTGTAAATTAATTTCAGCACACGTTTCAGTTACTCGGTATGATTCTTTAGGCGGATAGCAATCTATTTTAGCTCTTTGTAGTACACTATGGCTTGGAAAGTACGTTTTATGAGTACTTCTGATTATTTCATATTGCCGCTTGGAAATATAAGCTTCAACAAACATTGAAAGCGTTCGTAATGGCGTAAGTTGAATTTTATCATCCAGCAGAGACTTACGGTATGCTTTCTTGTATCTCATAGCTCATAACTCGACTTAGTTATTTACTTGAGTAAATTAGAAGCATCTCTGTTATCAGAAGTTTGTAATGATGTCTGATCTGCATGCACCAATACATATTTAATTACCGCACTTCGAATTTCTTCTGTTTTTCTTCGTTTACTTCTCTCACTCAATTAAATAAATGACTTTATTGTTCGACCTGAACGCTCCTGCTGAATAACTTCCGGAATTGAAAATGTTCCATGTAACCATTCTAAGTTATTTTTTAAGAAAGCGTCTTTTTTTCTATGTGCTTTTACCCATTTTTATTTAAATTGAGTTTTTATGTTCGAAAACTTGTGTTTAGTATCCTTGATTTGTTCATCAGAATACTTTTCGGATGACAAAAGTTCATTTTGAAGATATTCCAATTTTTCTTCGATATTAGGCAAGTCTTGCTATTGCATTTTATTGAATAAAAATTTTCAAGTTACTATTTTAACGTAAGAGCAGCCTGGTAATCCTAAAAAAAAATATTTAATGTAAATATAAATTTGAAGTAAAAAACACGTTACTTGGTACTACTTCATTTAATGACCTCAAATAAGCAGGTCTGCAGCTAAAAGCAGCTAATTTTTACACGGTTCTATTTTTAAAGTTCTATTCTGTATATTGTAATAAGGAATATAGCATAGAAGCGTTCAGAAGCATAACTTATACCTTCGTGATTACCAAAAAGTATGCAAAAAGAATCGTAAATAGGAGAAATATTTTCGGTTCGCTAAAATATTATTACAAGTTTATTAAACAATATCAAAAATACTCAAAATATATGAGGTCTTACCTATATTTTCCGACTCCATATTTTTTTTTGCTAGGTTAATAGCCAAACACACAAAATTAATTATTGAACTGAACTGTTGCGCAAGGAGCGTCAAAAGATACGTGCACTAATGTTGACGTTCAAGTTCTGACTGCGACCTTAGCTCGGAACGGTATCAGAGGTCTGCAGGAGGGGTCATCTATTATTCAACGACTTTTCAAGTTGGTGAGGTAGTATTTTTTTTTATCTATGGCAAGTTTTACAAAATTGACTTTTAGCCGCGTAGATTAGTCCAAAACTCCTTAGTGCAGCGTGGCGTCTTGATAAATATTAGTGATGGGTATTATTAAATAGAGAATTATGCTTTTTTAATTCTTATACCTCATTATTTTATTATACCTCATTATTATTTAAGTCATCTGGTAACGTTAGTGATGGACATTGTTACATAGAGAGTTATATACGATTAATACCAATGACATATGCTCTATATAAATGGATGCACTTATAAGTTAAAATATTCATTAAACTTAGATATTTAAAAAATCTAATTCAGTATATTTTGTTAGAAAGCATAATGTCAATGTTGTCATTTTATTTAATAACAATTTTGAAATCATGTTAATTTTGAAAACGGAATGAGATCAGCTATTGGATAAGAAATTATGGACGGACATTTGAAATTATTATTTTTTTTTGTTGGGGATTAGGATTTCTTTAACAACTCGTGAAGTAAAATAGAACAGTTGAAATATTTTAGAGATAGGTGCATACACAATATAGTGTACATAAGATAATTTAAGATAAACATGTTTATTTATTTTGTTCTACGCACAATTATACACTAAAACTATGTTGAAGTTTATTTGTTATTCGCTCGAAGACATCAAAACATTGGATTTTACCAACTACAATCAGTCGACCCAATTTTTCGTACAATAGCATTTAAATTATTTTAGCGGTCCTCAGTCATAAAAGTTGAAATTTTCCTTCTTAGCTCCGCTCACGTAGAGCAAATATTTGCCGCCGAGATTGCGGGTGTCGGGAGGACATTTTTACGCGGCGTTCAGTCGTTAAAGTCTAATCGCGGAGCTTTCCGTCCGAGGAAGGCGACGGCACCGCGCACGGCACCCTCGAGAGGAGATAAATCTTCGAAAAACAATTAACGAAACAAATCGCAGTCGGGCGTCGCGCACGCGCGGCGCGGTGCAGGGCGCGGGCTGCAGCCGCCACCGCCACTAGCCGCCGGGACGCCGCGCCGCGCGCCGCTCGCACCCCCACCCGAGCAGCTCAGCCACCCGAGAGCGGGAGCGACGCCGAATTTAAATTAGTCTCATTTCGCACACCGCCAAGTAACTTTACTCAAATCGGAAAACTTTTATAATAACTCCAAATACGAACCGAAACGTAACAATTGCGAAACTTTCTGTCGCGAGCTGTCATATCTGTAACATCATCGGTCAAAATACTGAATAAATTTACTTTCGTACAATTAACCACCCCTATAAATTGTGATTTTTCCGGAATGACCGGAACGGAGTAAATCGAGATGAAGAGGTGAAGATGTCTCCGGTGGAAGAGGCCGCCATGAGGGTGGCCCCGGCGCCCGCCCTCCGCCACCAGCACTTCCGCGCGCACTACAACGGCAGCGGCAGCCTGGTGGACCTGGTGTCCAGCTCCATCATGGAGCTGGTGGGCGGCGGCGGGGTGAGCGCGCTGGCCGAGCTGGCCACGCGGCCCACCGTGCTCAACGCCTCGGGGGCCAACTCCTCGGGCCTGCCGGACTACTACTACCGCCACAGCGCCGCCATGACGGCCGTGTACTGCGTGGCCTACCTGCTGGTGTTCGCCGTGGGGCTGGTGGGCAACTGCTTCGTGATCGCCGTGGTGTTCCGCTCCCCGCGTATGAGGACCGTCACCAACTACTTCATCGTGAACCTGGCCCTGGCCGACATCCTCGTCATCGTCTTCTGCCTGCCGGCCACGCTCATGTCCAACATATTCGTTCGTGAGTACACTGTTTTACTACTTTAACACTCAGAATTGATCATTTCCCCATATTTCAATATTTATGATGCACATTCCAATAAATAAAAGATTGATAGTAAAAATAATACAAATAAGTTTAATATTGATAATTTTAATTAAGTACAAAAATATGAATAATAAAAATATATCAGTTGAGACTGAAATGATCGGCGTTCTATCTTGAGATCAGCTTCTGTATGAATACCCACGGCGTGATTACTACATATTTATTTCGTGTGATTAATACGGAATCCGTATTTAATTGGAATAATCAATCAAATGTTATCAACGCAATGTTTCTTCACAATTAATGCTAGGTGTACGAAGTTATAGATTTTTGTACAATCCAATACTTCCAAAAATATCTCTTAAAATTATGTATTTCTGTGATTTCTCAAATATGTTTAATTTTTGGAAGTAGACTAAATTAATATTAAGCTCTAGATATGGCAACAAATTATTAAACTTATATCCTATTTTAATCATCAAACTAAGTCTAGGCGATTGGTTCCTGCAAAATAAAAAAATCTTTTTAAGCCCGACGGGTGCAAATTAAAATGAAGTTATAAAAACACGCCAAGACTAAAATATTTAAAATTATATAAATACTGTATTTTAATTATATTTTACAAACTTAAGAAATTAATTTTATTTGGAAAATACGTGCACATTATAAACAAATACAATAATTTCCACTAAACCTTTGCAATTACTCTCTATCGCGTGTTCTGGTAGCGTTAGAGGGAAGAGCCTTTATAGGTATACCGATTATACTCTAAATTATAATATTAAAATTTAACGTTGGTTCAGCATTTTTGTGAACAGTATGTACAAAAATATTGAAAAGTATATCTTGAGACATAAGTGTTTGAAAATAATCGCATCTTAAGCCAAAAATTCTTCAATTTTGAGATTGTTATACTATATAGAGATTTAGAGGTTAAGTTAGATTAGTTAGGCCCGGTTGTTTCAAGTTAGATCAAAGTAAGCGTTCGTTTAGAGCATAGATTTTTGCGTTCTCTCCCAATCAAACGATCCGCTTTCGTAAATATCTATGCTTTAAACGAACGCTTACTTTGATCTAACTTGAAACAACCGGCCCTTAGTGTTGCTTCAACATACTTCGTATTTACATGAACATCTAAATTTTTTATAATTATTTTACATTTGGAAAAAATTCTAACTTAACTGCGTAAACTACGGTGTCTATTCACGGCAGTTCTTTCATTTAAAGTACAATTGCTCCGAGGAAAATCTCTTTTGATATTATTGCACAATTGTTATTCTCACTAGTCCTTGAATGTTAAGAGAAATAATGTATTTGGCTCAATTTTTGTTTCTCGCGTATTGTTATTAATTGTTGCAATCAACTAATTATCCTTGATTTTTAAAATATAATAAAACAATATAAGTGCCTGTTTCGAGTTTTCTCTCATTTTTCCACCAATATATGCAACCTTACACATAAGTTCTACATGCCCAAATAATCGTAGCAACCCTTTTTTACCACAGTCACTAAACTCTTACCAGCTTTAAATTCGTTGTATTTTTTTTCGTTATGCGCTTTATCTCAAATAAATTTCCACACAAATGCCTATACGATCACATTTCCACAGTTTTCATTCTTGATCTGTCACTTACAGACTTCACCTCCTTACAATAGAAGTATTAGTATCAGAACGGTATTGTGTACTCGATGATACCTTAAATGAAAATGTTCTATTAGCGATATCGATCCTTTGTTGAAAACCCCATTCAGTTTATTCTAGTGCTCATCCTTTTTATAAAATTTTATAAGAGACATTATTATTTCCTATGATACTTATTACATATAGAAATACATTTCTATTACTCGAATACCATCGCAAACAGATTTATTAGCAATCATTATAAAATAAAAATTTTAAAGATAAACAACTTAATTACTTAAGCAATTATAAACAGCTTTATTGACTGTTTGATAGTTATTAATTTTCAATTAAAAATGCTTAGTTAATGGAACCCTATTTAAACAAGTCCATAATTTTCCTACCTACCTCTTGTATACCCAAGACATCAAAATTATTAAACAGGAGATATATCCAAATAAATTTTTCACGGAATGTATTCAAACGTCTGAGTTTAATCTACAAAAATGTTATTCTGCTCCAAATTTTTTGTTATTCCAATCAATTGATACTTCTGGAGCCTACGTGCAACTGCAAATTAAGAGCTGTCAACAAAAGAGTAGACTAAAATCTTAGAGGAACGCAAAGAGGCGTGATGAGGTATATGTTTGGTATCACGTTAAGACACAGGAGAAGAAACAGATAGAATCATAAAGAATACTTGAATAACATTAAAATAAAGGCAGTAACATCTCACTGAGAAGTTTCTGAGAAAATACAAAAAAATGTGACTAGTCGAGGGAATTTCTGAAAAATCTATGAAACCCTCATCTTATTGGAAATAGGTTTTTTAAAACTCATTTTTTTTACGTACGTAGATAAATAAATATTAAAATAACGGACATTGCTTATTTTGCTATTTTCATAATTGAATATTGCTGTCAATGCTTAGTGTTTTAATCTAAAATCGACATACATTCTCACTTTAGTTTGAAACGGCCATTTTGGTGGCACAACACATGGTAGGAATTTGATTGTTTGAAGTGGATTATGCTACTTTTGCTTTTGAAACAACGAGAGTATTGCTATATTTGCTTGTAATAGTAATTTAAAAACATGATTTGGAACTTATAAAATATTGAATTAACAACATTCTTAATAAGTAATCCCCGGTGCATTACAAACTTTTTTCATAATTTCTTGGATATTATTGCTTTTGCTTTTACACCCCTCATTTGATATCAAATAGTAAATACGCCAAGAAAATACAGTGTCAATGGGCAAGCTAGACGGTTAGGATAAAAAAATAGCCTTAAAGAAAATATATTTTTATTATTTATTAGCTGGACTGGTGTGCATTCGTCTGTTTAAATGCTACTTTCAAAATTTAACATTCGTTGTGTTCAATCAATACGTAATTTCAGTGCTACGAAGCGTAGACTTTCAAAGAAGCATGAAAAGATGAATGCTGAGTAGCTGAGCAGAGATACTGGAAAAGAAACGTGTGAATAGCGGAGCACATGAGAGTAGTTGATGTAATTGAATGCGCCGAGAAAATTAAATGGCAAGGTGAGCAGAAAATCGCTGTACCAACGAAGTTATCCACTGCTACCCGAGGGGAATCAAGATGCCGACAGGCCGTCCTTAAACTCCTTATACTGGAGAAAGCATCAAACAAATTAACTATCGACAGAGAAAAATGGCAGACACTTCATCCAGCAGTGTATTGAAAACGGCTGAAAATAATAAATTAATCAGTATGTATCACATCATGTAAACAAGTACAAATTGAACAGAGTCTACAATACTTTACAAGTAAATTTCTGTCTAAATTATGAGTCAAAAATGTTGTAGCAACGATGACCTAATATCAACAATTTTGGAGATAAGCTAATTCAAAGTTTACATTTTTTTTTCAATATTTCTGACATATCTTTTGCTAAATGTTGAACTATTATTAATCTAATCATCGTCATCATCTTCATCTTCTTGTCCTAGTAGCGTCGGGTAACCAAATAATTGGCAAGGTGCTTCCATATTCCCCTATCTTGTGCTGCTTCCGTATGAGTCAACCAGTCCAGACCCATTCTGTTTTCGTACATTCATCATCAATATCGAATATTAAAAATTAAATAAACGTCAGAGTGGGGTATAGAAGCAAAGGAAACAATATTCAAAAGAAAATTTAATGCCTTCATCGAGGATTACCTACCAATTTATAATTTACTGAATTCCGTATTTTATTCGAAACATAGCCTATAAATTTAAAGAAAACATGATTTTGGAAGAGGCAGATATATATTTAATTACTTATACTCGGTTACTGCATTTAAAATATATTTTTATTTTTTTGGATATTGCTGCCTTTGCATTTACACCCTGTCAATAGAATACCTAATTAAAACCGTACAGAAATTTGGCAAATGTTTATTATGCAAGATTTTTATTTGACTTGTATTAAAGTGAATGAATTATTAATATTCGATATAAATTAGCTTCGAGTCCAACCCTTAACAAAAGATGAGTCAGAAATATTGAAAAAAAATGCAAACATATGTCGTTTATCTACAACAACTATCGTTATTAGGAATCATTGTTTGTACATTTTACGACTCATACTTTATTTACGACTCATAATTTAGGTAGAGATCTACCAGTAAACAATTGTGGACGAAAAATATTCTCAGATTTCACGGCCGTTCAGAATCTTCTGTGTGTAGTTTTCTGGGATATTCTGCCGTGCGTATCTGACCTCTCTGGCTGGCGTTTCGTTTGCGTTTGAGTCGATGTTCTTAGGGAAATCCAAGAGTTATCACGCACGCCTGGTCAAGGAGGCGCTCGAAATATACCTATAAAGAGTAGCTTGTTGGTCTTGTGGTTAGGACTCTCGCCTCGTGATCCAAAGGTCGCAGGTTCGAATCTCACTCCAGACAAGCAAGTTAGTCCTATTTTCATAGCACAAGCGCTTAGCTTAATTTGAAAATAATAAGAATATTGATGTGACACGAATTCCGTGTTCGCATCTCTATTTAAAAAAAAAAAATAATAAAAAACACGCGGTGAATATTATAGGGATGGTGATCTTAAATTAAAAACCTCGTGGTATCAATTCAATTGAATCGTCGACTCCACACAGATAATTATAACATCTGGCAGCAGTGACATAACGCCACAAAAACTCTTGACAACACCTGTCTCCGACACGGTATCACCATATTTTTTATTTTATTTTTTAATAAACAGACCATCATAGATGGTCCTAAAGTGACATTAGAGTAAGACTATATTATTTTTTAATAAACATAACCCTAACAGATGGTCCTAAAGTAACATTAGAGTATAAAGTAAGAACATTTTTTGAACTTTTTGAAATTTACGTAACTACAATTAAAATTTTGAAAACGACATAATTACACAAATACATTTTAACGATTAATTGATAATAAGTAATGAATAAATAATATATAATAAATTAGTTTTATACAGTAGGTAATACACTTTTTTACTATAAATTAAAAATAAATAATCACTTAACAATAAAATGATTTGTAAATAATACTCAGAAAAAAAAATATCCGAAATCAATAATCACTATTTAGGAATAAGTTCTTGATAAGCAAGTTTTTAAATAAAACATTAATACAATACATTAATTAATACATTGATAGTAAAACACTAACACATACAGACCCGAAATTGCAAGCCAAAATTGCAAAGACTTTCAACACGAAATTGCAAGCCAGTACTTCCTTAACATCACATCAGCCCGGATGATGGATCCTGAAATGGGATCCGAGACATCGGCCAGAGAGGCCAGATATACCTACACGAGAGAATATCCCAGAAAACTACACACAGACGATATTGTGGACTAGCGTTGTGACACCCTGTTATGTGATTTTTGACGTTTGTAGTGGACTTCAAAGGAAGAACATTTAGCTCATTAGCAGACAAACATACGTTCAGATTCAACCCAGAAAGGATACTCTCGAGTCATGAAGCATTCAAAGTTGTGATTTATGTTTCGAAAGAGGGATTATAAAATTTGGCGAATCAGAATTAACGCAAAGTAGGACAAATTTTGCATATTTTGGTGGGATAATCACGAAGATTAATACAGACAGCTGACTGCGCGCTTCTTGGGAGTTGGAAACTCATAAAACGTGTTATTTAGATCAACAAATAATTTTTTACACTTTTTTTCTTTGCTTAAATTAAAACCGTTGTTTGCAGTACCTACCTACCTACTAAAGCAATATAATCGCACTTCGAAAACCGTTGCAATGCGAGGTTACTAGTTAGTTAATATGCAACGTCTCCACGAGGATCATGGATTTCGGGTTTTTACTTGAAAAATACCTCGGTGTAACAACATCTCGGGATGGAAAGCAAAAAGTGAATTGGATATGAGCTGCAAGCCAAGTAGCATGATCCCTGTATTATCCTAAAAGCGGAGCTCAGCCAGCGAGCAAAGTTGGCAGTATTCAAATCAGTTTTCAGGCCAACCCTAGTGTACAGTCATGAGCACTGGATCTCGACCGAAAGAACCCGCTCAAGGCTGTAGGCTACCGAGATGGGATTTTTACGAGAAATAGAAGGAGTTACCAGAAGATACAAAATCAGAAATATGCAAAAGGGAGAATGTGTCAAAGTGGAAACCTTATTGACATTTATCGAGAAATCACAGTTACGGTGGCTGGGACATAATAACTTGCAGATGCCGGCAGATAGACTGCGGATACAAAGCGGATATTCCAAGCAAGACCAGAAGGCAGAAGACCGAGGGGCCGCTCTAGGAGGAGCTGGCGGAAACAGTTGGATAAGGGTTGGAAAGGGGCGGGCCTCGTAGCCCAGTGGGTATGACACTGGTTTCTCACACCGAGGGTTCCGGGTTCAATTCCCGGTGAGGTCACAATTAATCTATGTAATTTGCTCAAGCTTAGGTGTTTTGCGATGTCTTTCGATTCTGTTATTGGGCTTCTTGACCTGTTGAAGCATAAAAAAAAGAAGAAATTGAAAAATCTAGAAGTAACTCTTGTTATTAATAAAACGCCGAATAAACGTATTAAATCGACTAACCACTGGCAATAGTAAATATTTGAATTGATTACTTCTTCTTCTTCAAAGGTAGCAAATTTATTTTGTGGTAACATAATTATAATTAATATAAATTAACTTTGTTTAAACCACTTATTTATTGAAAAAAATCAACATGTTTCGAAGCCAATGGCTTCTTAAATGTTTAGAAGCCATTGGCTTCGAAACATGTTGATTTTTTTCAATAAATAAGTGGTTTAAACAAAGTTAATTTATATTAATTATGATTACTTCATTATCATAAGAGGTGTTTTGTGTAACCATGATACCTATCTTCAAAACGTTCATACAATATTAACATTTTATTCTCTAATCTTGCTCTAAAAACATATACTTATCAAGGTTAATTAATAATGATCTGCTAACGATCTGTTTGTTAAAAAATAAAAATAATAAAAATAAATTGATTATACTGTAAATAAATTAAAATACAAGCATTATTTTAGAAAAAAGAAAATTGGTTTACCCGAAAATTATAAAAGAAAAATAGTGCTCAAGTTCAGATTGTACGAAAAAACTAGCTCGTCGTATCAAATGATCGTACTGACCAATCAGCGAGCGACATTCTTATAGAATGTTTTAATTCAGATATCTATTATTACCAATGTAGTTTTACCAATAATAAACTAAGAAACCTTTTGCGTGCATCAGTACGGCCAGATTCCAAAAGCCACCAGGCTTTTAATGATGACTCCCTTAAACGTCCAAAACTTGAGTCCAAAGAGCAGCACGAGAATTGTGTAACATTTTTCGCCCTCAAGGGTGCTCAATCTTATGCCTTGATTATTTTATGCATTGAAGAGATTCTTCAGTTTTACAAAAGTGGTTCACGCTATTTCAATTATTATTTTACTCTGCATCAAAATAAATAATGTTGACAGTAAATTTCACTAAATTGGCTAAGTGACGACAACGACTTGTTGGCTTTGCTTTTGTCTAAACATTGCAAATTTCGCACCTCAATCAATCAATCCTTATCGAAAGTTTTATTGCGTATTTATCATTATGTCTGCATATTCCGATGCAAAAATTAATATACGTAGGGGTGCATCTTCAGAAAATTTATAGTAGAAAACAAACCTTTCTTTTTCTTTTATTAGATCTGTCAATCTGTGGTACACAAAACTGCTCCTTGTGGGATAACGAGGTCCAGCTATCCCACCATCTTTTTGGTAGTCTTCCCGGTGGGCGTCGCGTTTTCCAGAGGAGATTTCATTCGGACTTTATTGCATTTAATTAACAGTTGTTTGTTATTATGAAAAATGACTTATTTGTTGCTATGTGAATGATTTTCGCATGGTGATCCAATAGCAATTTGGTCCTATTTTCATAGCACAAGTATTTAGCATATTTAAAAATGGAAAAATATTGAAATACACTTATTCCATATATATTATATCCATTATATCCATATTTTTATATAAAAAAACATTTGGTGGGATGATATAGCGAATGTACCTAACGTAGGTATATGATTTAGTTATTTTCTTAAAACTAATTTCTGAATTAACGCATTACAACCACAAATAGTTTTAATATCAAAATAGATTATAATATCTTAACTATTGTTTTAATGTAAACTCTTTCATTGGGACCAATGGAAGAGAAATAGAAAAATTACTCGAGCCTGAGGCAAAAACAAAAAGGATCAGTGAGACGTTAATAAAAGAAAGATCTCATGAATATTAATGTTTTGCCAGAAAACTAAATGGCCGAACTTAACCGATAGCTTCCCTTTCGTCTCCTTGCCTCTAACTATGCTTCGTCATAAATATTCATTTGACAAAATTGTAAACACGTATTGGTGTATTTGCTCTAATGGTCTCACGAAGTCATCTATGCATACTAAGCGCCATCAGCCGCCAGCAATCAGGATACATTTAATAATGGTTTAATGAAACATCTGTACCAATTGCCGATGTTCTAAATTTATTCCTACAATATTTTTACATCATCTTTATAAAAATCAATATCTATATTTATTCTACTTGTAATGCCTCGTGTCCACAGATGAGACTCATTGAGATTAGTATTAGTAAAAATATATATTTACAGCATTTATTTTGTTATGTTATGTTATGTTTATGTTAATTTATATACCTAGCGCCATTTTTGCGTAAGAGACGCTTCAAGGGCGCTTTACAGGTGTGACATCTCGAAAAAATGAGTTTTTAGGCTCTTCTTGAAGTGTTCCTGGTTCTCCATAGATCGCAGCACTGGAGGCAGCAGGATTCCACATAGCTGAAAGCACGTTCCGCAAACTCGGTGGCTCCAGGTCTTCTTGGTACTACCAGCCTTTTGTGGTCAGACATTTATAAAAAATGTTAGTTGTGTTATTTTATAACCACTTACTTTACATTTTATTCTACCGGTTTCGCGACATACCTGTCTCTTCGGCAGGACAACCACTACACTTTCATGCGAATAATAGTGCACACCACAACCATAGTACTAATCACACACTCACATGCGTGTTAATCTAACCGAGAGCTAACATGCACTAAGGTGCCTACCAAAAGAAGTTAAGAATCTGAAGGGTGGGGTGGCGTCTAAATGGGGTGCTGACTTGCCTCGTTTTAACCAACAATGCCAAATCAAACAGAGGACTACAAGGAATGTTTATTTGATTATTTATTAATTATTTGATTATTGATTAATTAAAAAACAATCTTCCTCTAAAGTGCTCAGATATTTGTGCGCTAAACATTCCGAACTAGTTATTAAGAAGAAAAAGCTTGATTATGCCCATAAGTAGCGATATCACGCAGAGTGCGTTTAAAACTCCAGAATTTAAAATTACTTGACTGTAAAATACCCACTTTTCTGCATCCTTGCGGATCACCAAACAAAACTTTATAAGCTTGTGGATTTTCAAACAATGAAAAGCGTCCCGGGAAGCATAATTAATTTTTTTTTTATCTGACCATATCACGAACAAACGTAATGTCGTTTCTATACGTAATATTCATATATGTAATGTTATAAAGCATCCATATAATATCTCATTCTCTAAACAATATCATCATCATCATCAGTTTATTACTTAATAACAAAGGTTTTATTTATGTCATCACCCTTAAAAAATTGCAGTCTAGAATATAGGTACATTCTAATATAAATGAGTAATAAAATCCACATTTTCGTAAAAAAACGCCGAAATATGCATTTGTAGTGAATATTTTTATTTTATTTAGGGAAACATACAGTGCAATGTAATAAAAAAATTATATAATATCAAAAAAATATTCGTTTAGTATGACCAGTGAAGTTTCCTCGAAGCTATTAAAAAAAACTACGTAAAAAACAATGATAAAGAATATGTGATAAATAATAAATATTTCAAATATTTAAATTATGATAATGCATAAAATGGGAGGAGTGGGAAGATGGAGGGAATGGGATTCAATTAAAGAAGTATCAAATTTATTTCAATAATCATAAATGAGATTACGGAGTTTCATTTTAAATATAAACAAATTGTCAATAAAAATGTCTAGATTATGTGTAAAATTTAACAGATTCTATTTTAAAGTGGAACAAGTTGCAAAGCAGTTTTTTTAAGTAGTTAGTCTTACAAAGTTTGGGTAAAATAAATTATTTGATCGCGTTGAGTATGTAGGACAACTTAAACCTATTTTCTCTTATAAATAGGGCGAGTCAACCACGTTATTCAAGATTTTATATAGATAACACAGATCTTGTATGCAACTTCGATGCAATATCCAGCCTTAAAATATTATAATTATCAAATTTATTCGCTATTACATGAATACATTTCAAATCAATAATATTTTTGGTGATTTAACATTATATTATATATTATGTTAAATAGTTTATGTATATCACATAAAGATATTTCACAATTCAATATTTCAGATAAATCCTCCATTCTAGTATTAACCAGACGTGCTTCCTTTTTTATCAATCACACTTTTTAGAATCCTTACTCATTCATACTTTAAAATAAAAGAATGATCCATAAGTACTGTGGGAGTACTGAGCGTCAGAGAATTTGGATATAAATACATCGTAAATATTCCGATTTGGCGGTTCGCGCTCTCTTTAAGTGATTTAAGATACAATGCCAATGGAATACACCAAATATTTTTGGTGGAGGGAAATGTGGAAGGGATGGAAATCGGGGAATAAATCAAATCAATGCCGCCTATGGAGGCCCATTTTACCTTCCTCTGGAGGCAGTGGGCCATTTGATAAAAATACTGCTATCTTTTTTAGTATAATACAAAAGTGTAACATTGTTCCATGACCTCCACGGCTCAAAAGTGGTGTAATTTAAAAAGATGAAAATCTTCGTCATAAAACTGCGAGGATGTACAAAATTATCTAAAATTACAGCAGAGAAAATCCTGATAGCCTTGACGGCAGGTATGTACGTAAGAAAAAAACAGTTGTTTCCTATACATGTGTACACACCAGTATGGCAGTATGTAAATAAAGTTAGTGCCACAAGGTAAGATTTTGGCTATCTCGATTTTAACTGCTTATTTAGTTAAAAATTATCCATAGCTTTGCATGTAGGTACTTACGTATGTAAAGTAAACCCTGCAGTCCATTTTTCTGAGATTTCACATCTTCTTCTTCCTTGCACTGTCCCAACTCATTGCCTAAGTAGGCTGTTGGGATCGGCTGTTTTCGTTCTCAGGCTATATCTTCTTCGGTTCTGGGTATCGTTTTCATCCAGGCCGTTTCTCTGTAGTATTTTGGAGCACTGAGTCATACAGAAGACAATCGTTGGTCTTTCTTCGGATTTTCATGAAGCTTCGGTCGATTTGGCTATATGGTTTTTTAACCACCGACGGTTGTCAGACGTGGAACCAGAGTGACCCAACTAACAACGGCTGTGTCCGCTATGATTGCTCATTTATGGTCAATTATCGGATTAAAATAATGTGCCTGAATACTCATTAGATATTATGTATATTACTAGTACCCGAGTTTCCACACCCACCATTTGTGAGCTACTAACATGTGGGACAGACGCTCACTGCTTCTCACTTAAGCCGTACTTTTGGGATCCCCGTCGGATTGGTTACCATCAACTTCACCCTCAAGTCCGTTGCCCGCTGGTCATCAAGTGGAGGTATGAGAAACGTGGGTGGGAGAAACTATGCCGGTCCAGGCCCTAGGACCAATGTATTGCGCTCTAACCACCCAGCCAACTTTCCTGACATATCACTCTTACCTGTTTATTTGTACGCATGCTTTAATGTAACACTCGTTTACACTCGTAAATTATTGAAGCTTCTAGCATGACCTAAAATAGCTGATTAACTTGATCTAGTTAGGTTTTTCACTAATGTTCACGGTTTTTGTACCTCCAACACAACCACGTACTTATGTTTGTATAGAATAAAACAAATTCGATACAGCACGTAACATACGTTTATCAAAACATATGCAAAATTTGTTGAATTTGATTTGGGAAAATTAATTTTACAGGTTGGCTCATCAAATTTGTTACGTTGTTTTTATCAAAATAATTTGAGCAATTGAGTAATTCCTGTGCATTATTGAAAACCAAACATAATTTATAAATAATTGATTTGTAGAATACATTTACTAATTGTCGGCTATCGTAGCGCAGTGGGCATGACACTGGCTTCTCACACCGAGGGTTTCGGGTTCGATTCCCGGTGAGGTCACAATTTAATATATGTGATTTACTCGAGCCTGGATGTTTTGTGATGTGTTTCGTTCTGTGATTGGGCCTCTTGGCCTGTTAAAGCGTAAAAAAATGGTCATATGGCTAAGGCATTTGACTAGTGATCCAATTGTCCTGGGTGTGAGCTTCATTTCAGATCAGCAAGCTACCGAAAATGATATAATTTTTCTACTCAACATGTGCGTAGACATGCCTCACTGAAAAACTTATGATGTGTAACATTGTAAGGAAATGGTAAACATGAGGTATTGCGAATGATATTGATATTGAATCCCTCGTAATAATATGTCGAAGACAATAACACTATGGAACCCTCTGGAACGCCCTCAACACTCTGGAATTATTTACAATATTCAGAAAATGTCTAAAACAGTCTTGAATTGATGGGAACGTTCTCGCATCATGTTTTATTTTGACGTTTACCGGCGTTACATAAACAAACAATAAAACCGTAAAACAGTGTGACCAACACGTGTGTGATACCAGCAACAACAGATAAATCAAAGCGACAGATACCGGGCGAAGTATTTACGTGAAGCAAGCGATAGTAAAGTGTTTCACAGACGAGTAATCAATTACAAAATTGTGTGAATTAAAGAATTTTGATTAAATGTAATTCGTGTCCAGTGACATTGTGAATTTATTAAAAAAATTAATAAATTAATATATGATTTCCAATATTTACATTTGCCTCCCACAGTCACGTCCCGTGACGATATATAAGAGAGTATAAATTCAATTGATTGATGTTCATGTTTTTTTTGTATTATATATTATCTGATACCTAGTCTCACTACAAAGTTTACTTTATGTCTTGTTATGCTCATAAAATATCATTATTTTCTATATATATTTTATCCTTTATAAACTGTAACTATAACTAAATATGTATGCTATGTACTAATGCAAGAAAATGAAAGAGAAACGTGCCGACAAGCTGTATAAGGCTTGGCACGATCTGTAATAATAAAAATATGTATAAATTTAAATAAATAAATAAATAAAATAAAAAAATAGATATTCTTTATCACTTTTTTAAATAGAAATGCGAACATGGTATACGTGTCACGTCAATATTCTTACTATTTTCAAATTAAGCTTACCGCTTGTGCTATGAAAATCGGACTACCTTGCTGGTCTGGAGTGGGGTTCGAACCCGCGGCCTTTAGATCACGAGGCGAAAGTCCTAACCACAAGACATTAAGCTACTCAGCTTTTATACCCAGAAGGATGATTCGTGAATACCGTTGATCGATTACGCTAAATATTCGTCGTTCCGTCAATTCACCCCCTTCTGTGACTGTAATCCGTTATCATTATGCCAAGTTTACCACGTATTGTCCTTTATAAAGTAGATTACTTACCATCGCAGCCATCCTAACTGTCGTTAAAATAATATCGTTTCGGCTAATTAATATGCCCAATATACCAAGTCATCTGAATTATTAATATTCTGATATTAATTGGAACCATTAATTGCGGTTCACGACACTTAAGGTCACTATCCTAAAATATGACAGATCCCAATTGATGCATCAGATGGAAAAATAAAAAGTTGAGATTTCGTAGCTTTCAATCATAAATACTTTTTGTCTAGTGGTTTTAGAAATGAATGAATAGAAGAATAAAGATATTAGGAATGAATGTAAGCGTAATTAATCAATATATATAGGTATATAAAAAGAAACCCGTGTTTCCCTGCCCGCCAAGTTTTCTCCACAACCAGCCACAATCATCCTCCGGTGGTTATGGTGGTGGATAGCCCTTGGTGTCACATCGAAAATATGCGAGTTTGGTGGGGGTGGCTGTGCGTGGATGGGAGTGGGTGACGAAAATGTGCTTTCTAGCACATTTTTTTTGTAATGGAGGGGCCGCAAATGCTACAGATTCTTTCAAAATTGGCGCGCCGACTGTGTCGGTGAATCTAAAAGGTTCCGGAAAAACCTGCTCTAAAAAGTTCTGGAAGGAGAAGGTTCTAGAAAATTGCCGAAAGTACTATAAGGTTCTAAACTGAGTGGCGAAATGTGTCGGTGTGTCTAGAAGGTTCCTGTACATTCGATAAATTTCTTGAAAGTTCTGGAAAGAAAATGTTCTAGAAGGTTTGCGAAAGTTCTAAAATCTACGTGTGTAATTAACAAGAAAACACTTTTGCAAATAGTTATCTTTTAAATTTTTTCACATTAGTTCGTAATAAGTTATTCACTTCACACACATTTTGTTAATGTCTATACCCTCGATTTTTAATGTTTAGTTTAATTATATTCTGACGAAGTGAGCATTGGCCCCGAAACATGTTGATAATTCAACAAATTCGTGATTTGTAAAAAGTGTTTTCTTATTAAATATATTCATTATTTTAAAGCACATTTTTGATCATCAACCAACACATCAGCCCTGATGATGGACCCTGCAATGGGATCCGAAACATCGGCCAGAAAGGTCGTAAAAACACGGCATAACACCCTAGAAGACTCTGAGTGGCCGTGAACACCTAAAAATTCATATGCATACTCCTATGTATGTACATACATATTTATACAACAGTTCGTATTAAGGCAACATAAATAATGCTTCTGGGTAAACATCAACAAATATTAGAATGCCTTAGTTTCGGGAGAAACTTTTCTCATATCTCGAGCTACTTGGACCTTTTGAAGATCAAACCGTTTCAGCACAAAAACTGTCGGTTCTGGCCCGGCCGCCTGGAATGGCGTCATATTGAAAGGACATTAAGCTCCATGGCAATTCCGCCATTCACACTCCTCCGAAACGATAACATTACTTCATTTATGACTTTTCAGTCGAACACTTTACGACCTTACACTTCTGGAATAAGTGTAAAAGGCGTTTTATTAAAAATAAAATAAAAAATCAAATTTTCTGCGCCATCAATAAAAGTCAAGAAAAATCTTATATTTTGACTACCAATCTGAATCCACTGCGTGGGTTTTCGGGGCCAATCTTAAAACTGAAAAAAAATTTTTTTTTTGTTTTCAAAGCTGTTACACGCAATATAAGCAAACCTTCTGTACACATGCACGTACATCTATATGCTTATGATATAAAATTTAACTTAAAGCGATCGTCTGGCAATGTGAACAAAATTCACCACATTTTCTCAATGGAAGAATTCAAACAAAAATTCATTCCCGGATAGATAGAAGTCCGTTGGTTCGTTAATTTATTTTTCTGTACGTCTTTTCTAATTGATTAATAAATTTGTTTATAATTCACGGAATTTTGTTCTGAAATCACAGCTTCACAATAATAAATAATAGACATAGAACAAAGGGACAAATAAAGACAGTTTAAGAAAGAAGTCAAATCCTGGATTTTGGACAACGATGGATTGTAATACTGCCCACATGTCTCAAATGATTTCTGTATAAAAAAAAAAATACTACTTCTAAATGGTTTCTGCTATTATACTTTAATTTAGCCTGTAAATACTCTTCCAATAAGTTCGAGATTTGGCTCATATTATGGGAAGTATAATGTCTGTAAAAAATTTATAACATAAAATCAATTTATTATAAAAAACATTATTTATCTACTGTATAAATAATAAATCAAAATATATGTTTTAAGTCAAATGTTTCCAAAAATAAAAATGAATTAAATAATTTAATTCTGGCGTCTACTGGCGGAAGATACAGTAAGTAAGTAAGATACAGTAAGTAATTTGTTAATTTTAGCTTAAAAAATGGAAAAATATGTGTGTTAATCAATTTTAAAGAGACTACATATCGGATCGAAAAATTTACGTTAATTTTGCAAGCTTTTTGCGATGGCGAAATTGGATAACGCGCCATTTCCGGATAAAGTGAAGGTCCTTGGGTTTGAATTCTGGTAGCAGCTAAAATATTTTCCATTAATTTGATTTTTCTTTACATCTTTTCTAATGGATTTATAACTTTGTTTAAATTGATTCATTAGGTTCCAAATATTTTAAATAGTATATCTTCTTAAATCTATTTTAATTATTAATTGCTTACTAAAAAAATAAAAGGTTGTCTTCCTAAAAAGACACAAAAAATTAATAAATCACCAAATCAACGATGTTTAAATAAAATTTAATTTATATATTACCTACATAAAATAAATTTAAATTTAATGTCTTGCCATACAATAATGTGATACGAAAGACAAGAGAAGATATGAGAGAAAGTGGTAAATTTTAATCACATTGCTAGACAATTCCTTTAAAAACTGATTAATATTACCATTTCTTATCATATTTGATATATTTTATTTAGTTAGTATTTACTTTAAAAATTGAAAATTTATTAGTGCGTGTTATACTGATACTTTACAATTGAAAATATTTTTACAAGATAATCACAATAAATATTAGGTAGTTTCGAAAATGATCGTATTAAAGTAAGAGCCATTTTATGCTAAAAAAATTTACAGCAGAATTGATTAAGTTTATTCACGTTGGCAGAATAAAACTCGAGCGTACTAGAATCCAGGAATTCTTCCCTTGTTATTTAATTTTTTTAGACAAATAATTTTCAACGTGTTTTAAAAGGTGAAAATTTTTATGGTGAATCCTCTTCAGGTAATCAGTGCTGGTTGGTTGGTTATATTTTCTCCTACTGTAGCTTCAATTCGTCTCTTTCAGCAGCAGCAGGACGTTCTCGATCCTCTTCATTTTTCAGACTTACGTCTGCATTAATATTTTAACTTACAGTGCATTTTTGTTCATGAGTGGTTTATATTTCGTGGGATTTAAGATGATTAAGAAAACGGCGAAATCTTAATTCATGCAGAAAAATACGTTATTATTTTTTTCAAACACATTTTACATAGTTTCAATTGAGGCAAATTAAATATTTAATTCAATAAAACAAAATACCAATTTTAACAAAAAGCAAATTAATTAATACTGTCATAATTAAAACAAAAAATAGTTGGAATTATAAAAAATAACGATAAGAAATAATTAGTATATTTGAGTCACTAATATTTATCTTATGATGTTTATATCTCTCTACACTGTTCCATTTTTAACTTATACATACTTATTCATTCATGCTCTTATGTATGATAATATTGTCCCCTAACACAAGTATTACTATACTGAGGACAGTTAAACATGTATAAAAAAAAGTTTTTATAAAATCGAGAGGAGTTACGCATAATCGAAGGTTTTCGAGCAGTCTGGATATTTTGGAACAGTCTGTAAGCTGGTAACACATTTTGGAACAGTCTGTAAGCTGGTAACACATTTTGGAACAGTCTGTAAGCTGGAACAGTCTGTAAGCTGTAACACACGAGAAGATTCGAGAAAAAAACCTTCCTAATATAAACGGCGATGCTATCGCGTGTCGGTCAATCGTATTTTGACAGCTATGGAATGTCATAGAACCGGGCGATAAGATAACGAACTGTGAATCCGTATAAAAGACAATTAAGTGAATCAGAGATTACGGCTTGCAAAGCGTTACCAGAGTTGGGTGGAACTTTAAAGCGAATCCCAAATTAGTGCAAATTATGGAATTTTGAACCAGCTGAACCGTCTGACATTAAAAGTTCATTTGCTTATATCCGTTTCTTTCAGATTCCACCACAGTGAATATATGTATATGATATTAAAAATATATAGTATTTAACCCGTCGTGTGCCATGCCGTACAACAAAATATACCACACAGAAGAAGATTATTAGGTAGGCATCAAATAATAATAGTAGTGTTGTCTCTAATAAACAAATAAAAATAAATTATTATTTTGCGCTGGCAACATTATCGGAATTGAAAAAAAAATTTTTTTTTACTTAAACTACAAAAAAATCATTGCATTACGACAATTACGATAAAATAATATGAACGTGTGTGTTTTTTTTAATATACGCATGTTTTCATGGTTTTTTCGTAAAAAGTAAAATCACAAAAAATTCAGAAAATCTTTGGCCTTGGTGATTTACTTTTATCTATGTTTTTTTGGCCCTCAACAAGTTAATATATAATATTTTTAAAAAATACATTACAGAAAAAAAACGTAATTGCATTACAATAAGACGGCAGAACGAATTGAATTGTATTCATATAGCTTTATGAGAGGAAAATTATCCGGGTTGTAAGAAGAAGAAAACAAAAGTAGAAAATCATTTCACAGAAGTTCAAAGCGTTCCTGTCCCACCTGTGGCGCTAGAACTTCGGAGCAGTTTTGAAAGGCTCAGCTAATGAAAAAAACATAAGCATGAGCTGTAGTAACATAAGTCTATCATGATGGATCCTGAAATGGGATTTACAACATGAGCCTAAGTGTTTAGGCTGGGTGGAGTGGAAGGGTCCCACTAGAGTGGTAAGTCACCTCCCTCTGGGGAATTTGGAAAGTACTTCGACCAAGATCACCCTTAAAATGCGTTAGAAATGTGCTGAATCGAGTGAATAATTTATTTATTTATTTATTTATGGGAAACTAACAGTACATATAAAGAGATTATACATGATTATTGAACAGTATAGAGACCATCTTACAAGTTTCCACAGAATTAACCTGTTGTGTTTTAACATAAAGCAACAATAACTTGAGTTATAGAACAAAAAACAAAAAAAGTGAAAGTTTTAAGTTATGGAAAAACTATGGGAGTCAAAGAATTAGAGGTAAAAGGAGAATAAGGAATGGATAGGAAAGGATAAATCTACTTAGTAAAAAGGACAAGAGATAAGAATAAAAAGAAGTACAAAAGATATATGTATAGCATAAAGATATCTGATCAATACATATGCATATATATATATATCGACATATATATATAGATATCGAATATATATATATATATATATATATATATACGATGTCTGGGCAAAAGAAAGAACATGGATTAAAGAAGAGGAAAAAAAAGAAGGTTTATGACCGAGGTGAATATCCAAGAGTTTTAAATTCATAGATCGATGAATTGAAAAGATCCAAGTCGCTGAATATAGAAGATAGAATAGATAGGTAGAAGAAGCAGACATCATAGAACTCGCAAAAAACGATAAGGAAATATATCTACATATTCATTAGACTAAGGAATATTTAAAGTGAAAAAATTATTAAAAATATGTACTACACCCTTGATCACTCTCTGCTCATGTACGACGTTATCGGGTAGGGAGGTTATTATAAAAATAACAAACTCAATAAAAATTATCACAAAGGATCATTATTAAAGTAATACTGAAAAAAAATCCACCTTTTACCAGTACCAAAAGTGGATGATATTTTCAAGCAAATTTGCATATTAAAAATATGTCAAGAAAAAATCTTACAGAAAGCCAGGAATACTTTTTTAACTTATGAAAAATGGGAATCAAATCATATCGCTTAAATTAAAACAACCAAAATGCAGAACCACTATCTTTATAAAGCCTTTAACTACTACAATAATCTTCCTATCGAGATACGCCTCATAAATAACATTAAAGGAAAAATTTAAATATTCTTAAAAACCAACTTAAATTCATTAATAGTTTAAATTTCAAGCTTTTTTCAAAATACTTAAATATTATTCATTATCTAATTATCTTCTATTACCACCCATATTATTAAATGATTCACATATGTACCTATATAAAAAATAAGAACTAAGGCTCCCTTATCAGACTCAAGAGCTTCTATGCACTGATGAGGTCTACATGGCTAACGAATTATAAAAAATGTCAATTTAAAAATTTAAAATGTCAAAAAAAGGAAGATCAAAATAGTCCAGACAACTTCTCGTACAACTACAATAGATCTGCTTTTTACTCTCGAATAGATTTAAATATATACAGCGTGCCGAAAGGATCGCACGTAAACGCAATAAATTACGAAAGGTACTGAATTTAATCGTATAGAGTCCGCCTGATACCATTTATTTCTCTTTGAACGGAACAATATAACAATGCTTTAGGATCCGCTGAAACCCGAAAGTAGCGGAGGTTGTAAAATTAGTCCACGTTAATTTTCATTTAACGGTGTTCCATTCCACCTTTTATTTTTACTGTCGAATTGAAACGTAATTAAAAATTGTTTTCAAATTTTTCTTATATGAGAATTTTTCGCATAAATTAAACACATGAATCACGTTGATGGAAAATAAATAATCTGTAGAAAAAGTAATCCCGCCAAAAACTTGGCCGGTAGATTCCTGCCTATGTTATGAATCTAAAATGTTCAAGCAACCGTGACCTAATATTAATAGTTATGGAAATATGCAATATCATTTTTTTTCAATATTTCTGTGTTCAATGTTCAAGCAACCATGACCTTATTAATGTCAATAGTTATGGAGATATGCAATATCAAATTTGCATTTTTTTCCAATATTTCTGACTTATTTCTTGCAAAACGTTGAACTATCATTACAGTAACTTATATCGATTATGAAAAAATCATTAGCTTCAATACAACTTGAATATAATTATAAAAACCTTGTAAAAAAACTTTTTGAATTTTTACAAGGTTTTTATCATTTGATTCGACTTGTATTAAAGGGAATGAATTTTTCATAATAAACATATGTAAGTTACTGTAATGATAGTTCAACTTTTTGCAAAAAATAAGTCAGAAATATTGGAAAAAAATGCAAACTTTGATATTGCATATCTCCATAACTATTGACATTAATTAGGTCATGGTTGCTTGAACATTTTAGACTCACAATATAGGCAGGAATCTACCGGACAAGTTTCTGCTGCTAGCTCTGGTATGCAGATGAAATTTTTAGGAAACCCCGGTGGTAACTTTTATATATTATTTTGATTGATAGATGTTTTCTGTGTATCCTTATAAGTGATTTATCTAATGTATTTTATTAATTTTAATTAATTAAATACATTTTATAATTCATCTTCGTCAGTATCGAAACTGGTAGGCGTAAAGTTACTCCAAGTCGTTTATATAAAGTTTTTAATTAATTAAGATTACTTATTATATTCGACCACAAAGTTAACGCTATAAACATTAAATATACTATTGTATTTTAAATATCAAGGAACTGTTTTTGAGTCGCGAAATGCATGTTTATTTTAAAACTGCTTTTAATTATTTACACATTCATCGCGAATATTTTACTTGTGCTATATACATAATTTTAATGTTTCTATTTCATTCAGATGTTTTGATTATGTGCGATAGAATATCGATGAAGTATTTTTTCAAAGAATTGTTAATGTTGGACAATACAATAATTTACCAATTAACCACATATCTTGCCTTCTCATTGTATTAAGTATATTTCAAATCAATTAATTTCTCTGAAAACATTTGTTTTTTTATATCATTCTCGTATTAAAAACTCAGGGGTTGTATCTACTGCCTACTTTCGATTTATAATTATTTTATTTTGGGTATTTATTTAAAAATTATCGCTCATTTACTGCTTTACGCTTCTAATAAGTTTTGTTCTTCGTTAATTTTCTTGTTTTGTTAAACTTGTTAGTGTGTTTGCTGTGAAACTTGTTAATTACATTTGTATTTATGTTATGTAGCAACACACTTCTACAAAATAAACAACTTAGATATAGTAAAGCATCATGAGGTGTAAAGTAATGCTTGGATTATAAATTTCTACTTCGAATGTTTTTTAATTATGGTATAATTTCGGGTATTAATTTGGTTCGAGAATATTTCATTTTGGACGTAATTGTTTTTTTTTCAATCATCGACCACTAATTAAATAAATTATTATTCATGAAACTGACGTCGATGATTAACAGCATAATGATTTAAAATAGATTAAAAAAACAATAGTTCAATATTTAATAAAATAAAATTATATATAGAACGTCAAATCACTCATTCTTTTGGTATGTATACTTTTGTGATTTCAGCACAAAATAGGGAATATTTTTCTAGTGTGTAATATCAGCAATAAAAAAGTATGAAATTGGAAAATTATTTATAAGAAGAAAATATTTATCTGTCGCCTTATCGTCTATCTACAACACAATATACGGAAATATCGCTAAATCTTTTTCATGAAAAAGATTCATCCCACGGATTATTTTTTAAACTCCAGTGCACCTAGGATCTCTGAATATGTCAAAATTTTTATAAATCGCATAGAATGCAGAAATTTGAACCAGATTTATTGACCCGGTCAAAATAATTTTATTTTACTTGTTGCAAAGCGAATAATTTTTAAATATTCGTAAAATAATATTTTTAAATATATATAAATTAAATTTTCAAAGCAAGAAAGCACTTTGTGACTTGGCTTTATATAAGTCTTTTTTATGTTGTCCTGATGAAGGTTGAGACCAACCGAAACTAATTATTTTAAATTTAAATATATAAATTACTTTCATGTTATTCTAATGTTATATAAAAGATAAGTCAGAAATAAAAAAAAAGCAAACTCATGACACCCTCTGTATATATATTTTTTTATATAAATGTTTATATAATTAATTTATTTATTATTATTTGTGCCATATGATAGCGTTAGCGATTAACATGTTACAAATAATGTAATCGTTTTTTATGCCTCATTATTTTATATACGAGTATTTGGAGTATAAAAGCAAAGGTATCAATATCCAAAAATGAAAAACTGTTTTGAATTATGTCATCGAAGATTACTAATTTAAAATGTGCTGAATTCTATATTCTATGTATCTATCCCTTCCAAAATTACGTTTCCTTTAAGTATTTTGGCTATGCTTCCTATAAAATCTCAAATTCAGTACATTATAATTAGTTTTTTTTTTTGGATATTGCTACCTTTGCTTTTATAACCCACGTATATCATCATTATTTGTACCATCTAGTAGCATTAGCGAGGAACATTATTATAAAAATAATTACGTTTATTGGGTTACTTAAAGAATTATGACTTATTTTGGTTTTATATATCTTTTTTATATTTTTATATTTTATATATATCTTCTTTTAATTTTCGCCATTTGGTATCGTGAGAATTGTGTTAATTGATTATCTCTAAAAAAATTATTATATACCGTGAATAGAGGACTTATTTTCATAAAAATTTCAGTGTAGATGAGTTGGCCAGTCTTCAAAAAACGCAATTCAATACTTTAACCACGCCTAATGAAAAATTACAAGAAACGGATATCTATGCACCCGGATTTCCGGCTATAATTTTCCCTAACACGCCGTGAGATAATTATTTCTCGAAAACTGCACCCTTCAACTGGCCCTTACATCTGAATCGCCTCGCTGTGAGCACGCTACGAGGGTTGCAATTATAACCAAGCGCAATTTAATATTATTAAAAATTGTAATATTTAAAGTATTAACTTTGTGGTTAGACATTATAATAGAATGGTAGTTAAATAACTACCACCAGATTATAGATCATAAGATAAAGCTGGGGAAAGAAAACCAAACACAGAACTACCAAGAAGAATAGGTGTGGGCTGGGCAGCATTTGGTAAATTGAAACACTTGTTTGAAAATAATATCCAATATCCCTGAAAAGAAAAATGTTCGATACATGTATCCTACCGATGTTGACATATGGACTAGAAACAGCAACGCTAACAGAAAAAAGCATACAAAAATTAAAATGTACACAGCGGGCCATGGAAAGGCAGATGCTCGGCGTAAGCCTTCGAGATAAAATCAGAAATGAAGAAATAAGATGCCGAACAAAAGTTGCCGATATTGTGGACCGGATTGCAAGACTAAAATAGCAGTGGGCTGGACATAGTGCTCGACAGGAGGATACTAAATGGGTACCCAGAATCCTACAGTGGAGGCCCTGGACAAAAAATAGAAGCGTGGGAAGACCTCCCAAAAGGTGGTCTGATGACATAGTCCAGCAAGCAGGAAGAACCTGGATACGAAGGGGGAGAAACAGAGATGAGTGGAAGAAAATGGAAGAGGCCTACATCCAGCAGTGGAGAGAAACAGGCTAAGGAAGAAGAAGAAGAAGAAGATTATAGATCGACCGGTTTCGAGACATAACCGCCTTTCCTTCAGGACCAACACTACACTACTAAGTTCACAACACTATTCACCAGTATTGTTAGTATTGTTAACTTTCGCCAATATTTACTAACATGGACTATTCCATGTCAAGGATTATCAATTATCAAGGACAAACATGATCTATTAATCGGTGTTAGTCCTTGATAAGGTTAACACGCATGTAAAAAATATTGGTGAAAGTTTCACAATACTATGGTTGTGGTGTATAGTATTGTGAATGCGTTAGTTTAGTGTTGGTTCTGACGAAGAGACTGGTACGTCTCGAAACCGGTAGACCTAAAATCTGGCAGTAAGTTATGCTGATTTAACTAACATTCTGTTAAGTGCAATTTAATTTTTTCTCGGCAACTTTATATTTTCAGGATCATTGAATCATTGTATAATTCAATCCCTTAAAAAAATATACGTAATATATCTCCGACCGTTGTTAGCCTGTTAGTGACATTTTTTATCGAGAGTTCATGATATTCAAATTCGAATAACTCTGTAAAATATTCCCCTGATATTTTCAAATGGAGTGCTGATTCGAGAAATAAAATCGGTCTCTCAGCAGAAAACCTTGAAGAATTTGAATAGGCAGATATTATTTTTATCGTGTTCGTTTTCTTTACCAAAATAGGTAAATAAAACAGACCTGGAAATTTTTAGGCTTACCAAATTGATGTATTTAAATTCTTACTTACTGGATACAGAAAAGTGCTTAAGTTATTAATTGTGTCGCGGGAGGCAAATGAGACTCTAAAACAATTTAAAATTTAACAGACCTGGAAATTTTTAGGCTTACCAAATTGATGTATTTAAATTCTTACTTACTGGATACAGAAAAGTGCTCAAGTTATTAATTGTGTCGCGGGGAGGCAAATGAGTCGCTAAAACAATTTAAAATTTAATTTACTACGCAAAGTTACTGGACACAAATTTACTTGGAGCACTGTTATTAAATTTACTGTAACTAAATATTTCTTTTAAATTTCATACACTGTTATCCAATTTCTTAATTCGCACTAATTACCTCTTGTCACTCATCCGAAGATCACTTTCTTGAATGTTCTGTCGATTTTTTTTTCTATTTCTTAGAGTCTACGATAATCTGAGTACTCTAAATGTGGCTAGACCGCCTAATCTACAACAACAAGTGCGTTAGCATTTGACACATGTACTCGTGCGTTTTATACATTTTACATGAATTCGAAAGGGTAAAAAATTTTAAGCAAAACCCCTTAAACATTTTACGTGATATTTAAAATTTCAGATTAGTTAGGCGCGACACTTTATGTACAGTGCCACCTTATTATAGTTTAAAAATTAGCTATGATAAATATTAAATTATAAATAAGTAAATTATAGACAACTAAATTTAAATAATATTTATTTATATACAGAACATAATTTAGGTAATCGAATGTTGTGTTCAATTTTCTATTAAAATGCATACGTTCGTTCTAGAAAGAATTTTTATCGCTTGGTTTACAAAACGATGGCAAAACTGTTTTTCGCTACAGTTTTGTTGCTGGTAATGACGCGTTGTTAAAATATCAAACAATAGTGACTTGCGCATCGCGGTGCTCCTTGTATTGTATTAATACCTAACCCGTGTTCGTCTAGACGCTTCCGATATTCTAGAACTTCCTAGTAACTTCCAATTTTAGTGTGAAAAATCATTGATTACGTGTAATTTTTTTGGATTCTTATATCTCGTAATAATTGATACGATTTACTGTATCATAAAACAAATAGTTACTAAATTGCTTGTCTCCTGAAATGCGGCTCGAACCACCGAACTACGGATCACTATGCGAGAGTCTTAAAGAGTAAACTAAATTAACAGAAGAGAAGTATGTATGTGTTTTGGACGGCAAGAGGTAGAAAAGAAGTTGTCTGTGTTTTACGCAAGGTCCTAAAATTAACTTTGCATATTTTGGATTAGGTGGAATTCAATATAATTCACATTTACGGTGGGCTGGATAGGCTGGGAGGGCGCTTTTGTTTCGCGTAGGGTAGTAAACAGTACCTATGCAAATTCAGTTTTGCATATATAGATTTGCCTCCCCTAGCTGGATTTATTGCAGCATTACAATGGTATTGGTTTTGACAAGCGAAAATGTTGTGATCATTGGTGATATTTTATTTTATATATTATTGTTGTACTGAAATGCTTGAGAGAAAAGAAAAATCCCATCTATGTACAATACTTTGTAATATTGCTATGTTTAATCAGACTAACACGATTATACTACATTTTTATTTATTTATTTATTAATTAACGCCCTATAAGGCTTTTAAAACAGATATATAGAATGTACATTAACAGAATATATAATGTAAAGAAAAAAATAGCTATATTACGTTAAAAAGGCAGATTTTTTATGATACAATTTCAGCCTCACATTTATTAGTTATCAGTTTCAAATTTATTAGTCACAACAACAAAAAAATAATTCGTAATTAATCTAATATGTAAACAAATTATTTATATCATGAATACACACTTTAATATGAAAAAACGAACCATTTCTATTATTAATCCAAATATCTGATGATCTCTAATTGCTAAAATTCTGATCCATTTGCTACAGAGTTTCACAAAATGCCTATTAAAATTTTACTTTTACAAAATATAAAATGATAGTGAAATCGTGGTACGTTTGTGTTGGTGTGTAAACAGTGCTATTGTAGTGTAGCGTCTCGGGTAGTTAGTGACAAACATTGGAACATTAGTATCGGACATAGTAACATAAGTGTATATACACAGGAAAATTATTAAGGAGGCCAAGACCCACCAAGGGTTGTAGTGCCAAGAATGATGATGATGATAAGGATCACACACGAGTATGTTATTTTTATTTAGTTTAAATTAAAAAATATACCTTTTGTTGTTTCGGATGTAACTTTATAGAACTCAATAATCACATTTAGCTTTGGAAATAAAAACATTTATTTTTTAGTAGAAATGCGTTTCGCCCCTTGAGAGCACTATCAATCCCTCAGATATATAATGATTCTAGCTGTGACCCGTCAAAAATGTCGGTTCATTTATATGCCGATTCCCAAAGAATAAGTATTTACTTATATTATATTCATGTACACTTTCTTATTGTGAAGTTGCATTTTTTAGAACAAAGTTCTATGAAATTTAAAACCTAATTTATCAATCAATTAAAAAGACATACAGAAAAATCAGATCAACGAAAAAATTTTTGCTGCTACCGGGATTCGAACCACGATTCTCCTCCTATCCGAGGCAGGCCATAAATTTGGTTTTAAGTATTTACCTACTTATAGCCGAACTTATTTTTTATATTTCCCCTGCGATTGGGCGGATCATGAAATGGTTCTCATCTTTGCTAACTCCTATAAATACTGTATTTGATGGGTAATGCAGGCTAAATGATGACAACATCACTATCGTTACCGCCTTCGGGTTTGCTCGGGGTTCAAGCCCCATCTCCGACCGTTTAATTAGGTTTCTTTAGCCGTGAACTCAAACGAAATTACGGACATTGCACGAAGTTACGGGGACGGACAGACAAACATACAGACGGACGGTCGGACGGACGGTGGGATGGACAGATGGGCAGATAATGAAATTATTAGCACAAAAATTATTTCCACATGAGTATAGATTTTGTATTCAAATTCCCGCAATAAGTCGCATAAAAGTCAAGCAAGAATGTTTGCTATTTTTGTAAAATTTTTAGAATATCCAGTCGCTTGGCTAAATCTCAATTATAAAGACATTTCTATACGTTTATAGACAATATATCCTACTGAGAATGTAGTGTGGATTTATCCCTTTAAGATAGTACCACGGCTTAACAAATATCCTTGCTTAAGCACTCCTGAGAAGCTTAAGATTGTGCCCATATTTCGTGTTTTGAGAGTTGGTACAGCTTTATGTCCTCCTCCCTTCAGTGCCTACCCGCTGTAGGCAGCTACAGCCTTCGCCCAGCCCCACCCTCCCGGTGCAGGGTGGTTCCCCGCGTATTGAGCGCTGCATGCGGCAGGCACCGAGGGCAATGACCCACTCCATGCAATATTGCAACCATCATTTACGGATGCAATAATTTATATTTTATACACACACTTGCATTACAAATTTTATGAGATCCGTGTAATAAAGCCGATACAGTGCATAATTTGAATAAGCTAACGACTTAATAACATTTTATTTTCAATTTTAATTTTGTTGCATACTATATAATATAGTCTAATACATGCTTTTTAGATAGATTTTTGTGAACACGGAGTAAGTGTCACATCAATATTCTATACATTTTCAAACTAAGTTAAACGCTTGTGTTTTGGAAATAGGACTAATTTACTGGTTTGAAGTGAGATTCGAACCCACGACCTTTGGATCACGAGGCGAGAGTCCTAACCACAAGACCAACAAGCTACACAATTGATTTAATATTTAAAACATATTGTTACATATAAATTATTTCGCATTATTAATTTAATTCCTTTATTTTTACTTTATTTTGAGAATATAAATCGAAAATATTGTATCCTTTATGCAATACAATTTTTTGTAAAGTATTTTCGTTTTTCTTCTATGGTTTTAAATTGTCGCCAATTCGTGAGTTGCGTGATTGAAAATTTAAATATGAAAATAAGAACACATTATTATGAAGTTGGAATTTCAGAAAAAAGTTCTGTGAATTTTTTAAAACTAAATTAATTAATCAATTATTAGAAAAGATATACAGAAAAATCAAATCAATGAAAAAATATTTGGATGTTCCCGGGACTAATCTTTTCTAATTGATTAATAAATTTGGTTTCAATAAAATATTTATATAGTTTCATTTTGTTATTGAAGAATTTGGAAAATAATCCATCTCTAATTTTTAGTATTTGAATCGAAACATTGTTTTTAATTCCCTGATTCACCGATTTTAATTTTAGGTCAATCAACATTTTATGATTGGTATACCTATATCATTTTTTCTATTTGATTATTGCTAATTCTAGATTTTCAGTTTTTTTAGGGGTTTGAGTTGATTTAACGTGATTATGCTAGATCTTTCTCAGATCTAGGCATTATCACGTTATCAGTGTTCTACAAGTAGAGTAAATTTGTATGTTTTTTAAATATTAGGTCCTTACATATGAAATTGATGTTTTGCCGTACTGGCAAATTTGATCTCAAATATCTTCTCTTTGGTTAGGAATTCCAAATCCAAATTTATACAGCTATTTACTCATGTATTTGTGTTTTGAAAATTATAATTCATTTGTTTTTTCCTCAATTGTTTTTTTCTTTGCGTCACTCAGTTTACAAAATGAAAAACTTGAAATATCGCGTTATTTATGAGTACGAGTTCCACCGTGGCACCAGTGCTGCAGAAACGGCTCGAAGGATTAATGATGTGTATGGCGACGGTGCCGCAAAAGAAAACACAGTGCGTTTTTGGTTCCAACGTTTTCGTTCTGGAAATTTCGACCTGCAGAACAAGCCCCGTGGACGGCCGGAGACCAAAGTTGATAATGAAGATTGAAGGCTATTGTGGAAGCGGATCCATCGCAAACCACATCCGAGTTAGCTGCAGGCTGCGGTGTTAGTGATAAAACTGTTTTCATCCACTTGAAGCAAATTGGTAAGGTGAAAAAGCTTGAAAGGTGGGTACCTCACGAATTGAGTGAAGCAAATCAACCAACGCGCGTTGACTGCTGCGTTGCATTACTCAACCAGCACAATGAAGGGATTTTAAATCTTAAATCTGGCCATATGATTACGGCAGATGTCTATTGTCAGCAACTGCAAACCATGATGGAAAAGCTAGCTGCTAAACAACCGAGGCTGGTTAATCGCTCTAGGCCACTGCTGCTTCATGATAACGCTAGACCACACACTGCACAACAGACGGCTACCAAATTAGAGGAGCTTCAATTGGAATGTCTAAGACATCCACCGTACTCTCCGGACCTTGCCCCAACAGATTACCATTTTTTTCGAAATTTGGATAACTTCTTGTAAAGGAAAAAATTCAACTCCGATGGGGCAGTCCAAACCGCCTTCAAAGATTTTATTGATTCCCGTCCGAATGGTTTTTTTAGTAAAGGGATCGATGAACTACCCATGAGATGGCAAAAGTGCATAGATAGCAATGGTACATATTTTGATTAAATAAAAATATTATAATAAAAAAAAATCGGCTTTATGTTCCTCCCATACTAAACGCCAATTTCATATGTAAGGACCTAATATAATAAAAAATATAATAATAAAGAATATTTTTTAAATATAATAAAGAATATTAAAAAATATATGCATAATAACAGAAAAAAATTATGTACGGAAAAGAATAAATGTTTACCATCGGGACTCAAACCCGGAAGATCTTCTTGCCTGAGTAATAAATTACGTTATTTAATTTTTTTTTCACTGCAAAGTATTTTCATATCACATGTGCACCCTTCAAGGGAAGCACGGAATAGGCTGATCCGCTGAAACTACCCCTACATAATAGTTCAGGAACTACTTGTGCTGAGCGGACCAGTTCATGGAATGGGAATATTGGTTTTCCGATCGCGTTTAGTAAGTAACTAAATTGATCAATTGTGTTATTGATTTAAATATATTCATAAGACTTAAAGTATTTTAAATACACATTGAAGTATTTAAAAGCTTTTTTGTTTTTATTGTTATTTGTTTTTTTTAATTGGTTGAGGAACGTTGTAGATTGACATTTAAAAAAATGATTTTATTATTTGTTTAAATCTACTTATTATATTCATTAATTACACCTACATGTTTCGAAAAAACCTTTCCATCGTCCGGGTATCTTATAAATATCAAAATATCAAAATGAATGATGTCTTTTGTTTTTTGGTTTTCTAAATTATTTTAAAATTTAGTTTTAAATATTATTGCTGAAATTCTTATATTTTGACATTCATAAAACACCCTAACGATGGTAAGGTTTATTTGAAACATGAAACAAGTGAACAAGTGAAATTAATGAATATAAGTAGATTCAAACAAATAATAAAATCATTTTTTTACAGTATTTTGTATTTCCTTACTAATAAATAAATTATATAAATAAATTGAAATAAATTACTTATTTCATGGGAATAAATATATATATGCTTTGACAAACACGGTGATGGCATTTTATGTTTAAGATGTTATATAACAAGACATTGTACAAAATTAAGCGACGATAAAACTGATCTTCAAAATGGATGGAACAAAACTATGTTTTCTTTACTTGAGTTCAGATTTATTAATAAAATAATTTTAAAAAATAATAAAAAGTACATAACAATGTTTATTTTCTTTCAATCTTTATTTGAGTTTAGATTAAATAATAATAAAAAAAACAATCCTCTCTGCCTACCCCTGCGGAAAAACGGCGTGATGGTTAGCTAGTTAGTTAAAAAAAAAAGAACAAAACTTTTTTTCTTTACTTAAGTTTAGATTAAATAATTAAAAAAAACAAAACAATGTTTTCTGTTGTTGTTGTGTTTGGTTTAGATTTGTTGTTGAGTTTAGGTGTTGAGTTTAGATTAAATAAAAAAATTATTTAAAAAAAAATTATAAAAAAAAATAAAAAAATAAAAACAAACAAAAAAAATACTGCAGCAGTAGGTATACCATTTCTGGCTAATGAAGAAGAATTGAAAAAATCAATAATACTCCAAAATAAAGAATTAAGAATTATACTAAAAAGAAATCGATACACAAGAATCAAAGTAATGCTAGAAAGCTAACAGATAATGACAATTAGACAAATAATAATTAAATTTAATGTACTTCTATTTTTATTGGCACTAAACCGAGATGAGTGAAGGAAGATTCTTGAGGAGGCCAACACCCACCAAGGGTTATAGTGCCAAGAGTGATGACGATAATGACTTCTATTTTTATATAAAATTATTAATGAACAAAATAATTAATACCTTTGAATTATTAAGCAAAAAAAAAAACATGAACATCACCACTGTACAAGAAGAAAAGATGAAGTCGGTAACTTCGTAATTTCGTTCAAAAACGGCTGAAAAAACCAAATTAAACGGCCGAAGATGGGGTTTGAACCCCGGGCCAGTAAACCCGAACCAGCCACCTAATGCATGTTGCTACCGCCGCCTCTCCGTAAACCGCCAAAAATTTACTATTAATATATACTAAGACCTAGCAAAGACGCGAACCAATGTTCCGTCATTTTTGACAGGTTATATTTTTTAACTAATTGGTTAATATTTTTCATGTCAATCAATAAATTATTTAAAAAATGAAAATGGCGGAGTAAGGTCTGGAAAGGTCCTTTTATGTCTCGCGAGCAGCTGCTGGAGATAATAATGCCACCAGAATTTAAGTATCATGATTTTTTTTTCAAATGATATAATGACTATGATGGAGCATCAGGATGGAAGATCAAAAAAAAATATTTTGTAAGAATTTTACAGTTTTAAAATTATTTAAATTTTTTGCCCAAAATGTAAATAATAAGCTAATAAAGTTCATAATAAGCAAACGGCACATTTTATTTTTAAAAATCACATGTTTCATCGTTGAAAATATTATAAGATATTTGCACAATTTTAACGAAATCGACTAAATTGTTTTTGAGATATTTTTTCCACCAGTCTGAAAAGCGCAAAAGAAAAACGAAATTCATTTTCTACCATTCTAGCTTCAAATTACTTTAACTCAGCCAATTTTTTAAATTTTTGATGACTCGTATTATTCCTAGAATATCAATCTATAAAAATAAGTAAAACATATTTTTTTAAGTGTCAGGGTGGTGAAACCCCTAAGTATTTGCATGACAAGTACTTTTCTCTTACTCTCTTTCTTGTTACTTCTCATTTGATACTATGATGATATTCCTGCAATTGCCCTTAAATAAATCATTTTGAATATTTTAAGTTTGTTCTAATTTCTGGATTCTGGATTTTATCCCTAGAGGACATCATTAATCAAGATTTTTCAAGAACACAATACTGGATTTTATTCCCAGAGGGACATCATTAATCAAGAGGTGGAAATGGTGAACGTTACATTGTGTAATGTGATCACTATAGCCAGCCGTACAATAGGTCGAGAGCCCTATGAACACCCAAAAAGACTTCCATGCCTACTTTCTCATATAAAAATATAGCTTCGTCTCTATGAGACATCTATAATATATCTTGAAATCATTTTATATTGATTTTTATATTGCTCTCTCAAAAAATAAATGTCTCTTAGAAACAGGTTGAAGTGATAAAATGAAACTTAAGTGTCGTAAATTTATTTTAATAACTAATTACTTTCTCTATGTAATAAAATACCATTCATTAAATATGTTGATGGATGGAAGTTAAATTTTTGTGATTCGTAGGCATGATTTTTTACTCATCACGTTTTTAGCATAAGATTAATTAAAATAAGATTTTATTATTGTTGGCAAAAGATAAGCATATCAATATTAAAATACTGTTACTTAATACAAACTACAATAATATTGTCTGTTAATAAAGTAAATCCATCATTATCATACTCTTCGTGGAAAATAAACTAATTTTTTAAATTTAATTTTAATTAAATTTAAACTAAATTTATCTTTTCTGTTGAATAATCTTTGCTGTTATATTTTTGGATCATTTCATCATGAATACACATCTTATTTCATAAAACAATCATTCATCACAAGTCAATACGATAATCCAATTAAAACAGTGTTTTAGCTGCGTCTAACTACTAATTTATTTTACGAGTATGATGAAAAAAACATTGCCTGTAATAGAAAATATGTATGTACAATTAGTGCGATTAAAAAACACGTGTAATTATGTTTAAAAGCATTTTAATAGATGGAAAACGTTCGACAACAAGAGAGTAGTACCGGTTGCAGACTCACAGGCGCCAAACCTTCAGAGCCGTACCTTAACCCTCACGAAGTAAGCAATTTTTCAAGCGAAAGATGTTATTGCACGGGAGCAGATCAAAAATTATCTACGTTTTTCTTTATACAATTTATTAACACAATATAAGGGATTTATGGAGGACTCCCGTTGGACGTCAATCCGCTTGCATCAAGCATATCCATTCTTTGACATCCTGTATTACTACACATTAATCCACCATTGCTCTTGTCACACACACATAAAAGTCAATATCATTATACCTTCCGCTTTCATTAAATATGCCAACGAGATTGCGTCATTTGCGGATGAGGGTATTTCTCTAGTCAGTGAACACACCCATTCATTCCACAACTCATCAATCCTTTAAAGTGGTGACCCCGAACGCAGGTAATACGCGCATCGTCACCATCCGTGTTAATGATAACCCTGTGTGTAGGCATATATATCACCAATATGAACAAATTTTTTTCCAAAGTCACTTTCATTATCACGGTGCTTGGTCCAGCAGTCCACAAGCTTGCGTATTTTTTCTGATAAGAAGTTTGCGATTGGTCACAAAGCCACTTTTGCATAACTTCCTGCACGTTTGAAGCCAAGAACCAAGCTCGTTGATTTGATGGACAGAAACATGATGTATGTTAAATGAAGATACTTTTCACAAATAGAAATTCGCCTATTTGATATACATAACCATCTTTCGTGCTCGCTGAATCTTTCTTAAATCATGGGACAGACAGATAGATGGACGGACGGACAGCCAACAAAATTATTATGTTTGATTACGTGATTACGTGATTTTTAGCCGCTTTTATATCCTCTGACCAGTGAAATCGGGTCACTATTTATTGTTCCTCCTTAAAGAAAATCGCTAATGGATCGAAAATTCTTATACAGTACAAGCCAGAAGGCAACTGACGCGATCGTGATCAAATATCACATACACGATCGAAGTCGTACCAATTCTAAGGAACTCAAGAGCGAAAGCAAGAGGAGATTAACTTAAGAATAATAATTAATTTGGAGCATTTAATTATTTATGAATTTTGGATCAATTAGGTTAATCTAAATCATCATCGCACCGAGCCTTACTTCATAAATATTTTGTTGAATAACCTCTCTCAAATTTTAGAGCTGAACCGAACTAAAATTAAATGAATTAAATATAAACAAATTTTTATTAATTAAAATATACATGCGTGTAGTAAAGCGTGAAAATGAAATGTAATTCTGTGGGGGTTGTCTTGGCCAACGATAAATGTATATTTGAACTCATGAACCACCATTTTTAATGATCACAATTACAATAATTCAGAAAACAGTTTAAAATACTTGTATATTTCATCTAGTTTATTTTAATGTCTACGTTTGGTAATATAGCTCTTTGTTAATGGCTAACCAAATGGTGTCTGATTTAATTCAATATGTTAAATTTATGTTCCTCAAATTTATTATTTACGTATTTATCTCTAATTTTTAAAAAAGATTTCATAATTAATAGTTTACCAAAATTGATTACATAATTCCTTTTGTAGCACAGGAGTCAGTCCTTGGGTACGATACGAGTGGCGAGCGGCAGAGCGCCAGAGCGTCAATGCGTCAAAGTAGTGAGGGGCGCCGGTCACGACATAACTAAGCCCACTCTCTGCCGTCGATGCGCCCCTTACTACTCTAGCGCATTGACGCTCTGACGATCTGCCGCTCGCCGCATGTATGGTACCCGAGGCCTTAGTCTCTTTTTGGAGAGGTACAGCGATAAAAATGATTTATTTTTATATTTGTGGTTTATAAGAGACAAGAATAATAATGTAATAACTATACGAAATATTAAATAAAAAAAATTAAATACCCCACTGGTCCAGTTAAGGGTTAATTGTGGCAGAAATAAATCCTGTTTTATTTTGCTCACATTTCCATGAAACAGTGTAGCAATTTATGCAAAAATAAAATAAGGATTTGCTTCACAATACGTATTTTTTAACCATATATAATATATCTACTTCAACAACTAGATTTATTGCATTTTAATCCTTTAGATTATCAAGTTTTATGTTTCGGTGATATATTCGTATTCCAAGTAGGTACCTATATGAAGTCTACGATAGAGAATTTTCTGGGATCTATTAATTGGTCTGGACTTCTCTTTAGATTTCTTACTTTTTAGATTTGTTCTCTCTTGATTTATGACTCATTGCTTTCGCTTTTATATTATTTATTATTTTATTACAAGAATGATTAAAACAATTACAAATACGTTATATATCTCAGAAACATACACGATGATAACCCTGATGGGAATATTTTTGAATTTTTGCTTTAGCTATTAGTTATACATTAATAAATATCAACAAAAAAAAATTCAAAATCAATCTGAAATGTAAGATAATTATTTTTTACATTACAATGTGAATGAACTCACCGTTTCTGTTAATCTATATGAGTTGTTTTCCCAAAATGTGAATTAAAATTATAGCCAAATCGTAGTATATTTAGGGTTAGCGTTTAAAAAACGCCATCCGGTAGCGTTAGTTTCATAAGTTTCGTTTCAGCTGCGAGTTAAGGCTGTGAAAACAGCGACATCTAATGTAGCGTTTCTGACGAATATTGTTACGTTGGTGATGGATATTGTTACATAGAGATTAATTTTTAATTTTCTCTTAAAGTACGCAATATAATTTTTTTATATTTCCTAATATATACATAAGATAAAAGTATTTTTAATTTGTGTTTAAAAGTAAGTACCAAGTATATTTTTAGTTTTTTCTTAAAAGTCGTTATATTATTTTCATTTCTAATACTCTCCGGTAATAGTTTCATATATAATTTCATTCCACTCTACATTAAAAAAATTTGAGATTTTTTTATTATTTCTGAACGGTAATCATATTTCATCTTTCCTTCTTGTGCCGTGGTCGAATTCATTTTTTTAAATAAAAATTTAGTGTTGTTGTGTCCATTAATAATTTTATATATAAATTGATCTATATTAAATTTAATTATTTGTATAAATGTCATTATCTGTGAACTTTTTAGCATCAATTTGATTCTTGTGTTCCGATTTATTTTTAGTATAATTTTTAATGCTTTGAGATGATTCAGTCAAATAAAATACCGGTCTTCCGCGTAAGATGCGGGGATACTTACTATTGCTCAAAGAACAGAATTAAATACTAGAATTTAATATTCAAGGAATAATTATTATATTATAATTATGTTCGACACTTATGATATTTTAAGTGACATAGCAGCCTGCATTATAAAATCAATTTAAGTAAATTAAAAGGGTTTTTGGATTGCAGTTGGGATTGGTGCCAAAAAAAACAAGTCTTTAATTTACAAAAAATGTGGTTATGGAATTGTACAAACATATCTCGGAATCAATCAAAAAAGTTTTTTATGTACCTAATCTAAATGATTCGCGAATTTTTTTATAGACAGAGTCGCTTGATAAATCTCATCGGAAGACAGATTTAGTGATGTTTGATATTAAAAAAAAATTGTTCTTAATAACATTTGAAATTATTTCATTGATTGTCAATAAACTAATAATATGAACGATTTTTCATTAGTGCTCATATAAATTAAATGGAGTACTAATTTTAAAAATATTTATTTGCTTAATGCCTGTATCTCTTTACAATGGAGAAGTTTCATAGTGCTGATAATAAAGTATGTTGTAACATTTATATGAAATATAGACCAAACTAATAAATTTGTGAAAAATTGTTAAAATGTGTCAATAAATAACAGAGAAAATGAATATAAGAATTAGTGTATTTTAGCACGGAATGAATAACCTCCAATTCGCCTATGACGTCACGCATCGGCATAGCCCGGCGTTGCTTCGGAGCACGAAGCCGGTTACGAGGAATGACGTCACGCGACTCTACCGGATGGAACAAAATTATTCATCCAAAATGCAAATTTCAAATTCCATAACATTGTTAATTTTTTAATTAATATCAGTTTTTTTTTTCAATTTTAATCAAATTTTCATTTTCACCCATTGAAAAAAAAAAGTTAACTTTTTCATTCTAGACGATTCTATCCATCTGTTTAAAGCAAACTTTTCATAGTTGCTTATTAGGGCAGTATATTTGCATTACATAGCTATTCTTTAGGGCCCTGAATAATTTTATTTTTATTTTTTTATTTTATTTAAAATATGATAGAAACCTAAAAGGTTTATGGATAACATTTTTACATGATTCAATATAGGAATATAATAATAATATAATTTAGATACATTCATTTTTTCATAGTTGGCCGAGTTTTAGCATTTTTGTCACATCTGTTTTGAATTTGTCAGTGGTCAGTTGTTTGGTCTGTTGTGGCAGGTCGTTGTATAGTTTTAATCCGTTGCAAATTAGTCGGGATTGTCCTGTTTTTGTTTTGGCGTGTGTTATGTGATAGTTTTAAGCCATTCTAGTGTTGTGTTGGTGTTTTTTGTTTATTTTGTGTAATTTTATGTCGTCGTCTTGTATTTCGCCAATTACTAGTCCATGAATGATTTTAAGTGTTTTGATTTTTGTAATACTTTCGATGTTTAATTGTTGTGTTATACGGTATACAGTTTCAGTTAGTGTCCGGTATTTCAGATCATAGCTCATTTTTAGTATTTTGCTTGGCTGTCGTTGGAGTCTGTTTAGGTTAGTTTTGTTTCCATCCCCCTAAGCCATGGATATTTCTCCGTTTTCCTCCCTGAATTTTATTATTTCGTTTAAATGTTGGGCTTGCAGAAATCATTCAAAACCTTCCCAAATCCCTACCATCAATTAAACCTTAATCTGAAACCTATGATATGGATCTCTAGCGTTAAAATGTGATCATAATTAAGACGTCGTACTAGTGGTAAGACACTTGCTTAGTGATTAAGTGGAGAAGGGTTTAACCCTTGTTGCAGGAAACCACCGAGATAATCCTTTTTTAAAAGCACCAGTGTTTAGCTAAGTTTGAAAGTAGTCACTGTAATTAATAATGCGTGTATGCATCTCTATTTCTAAAATATATACGAAATTAAGTTAGCCATCTTTTGAATTATACAGGTTGTGATTCCAGCGTCTTACTTTTATTCATAAATTAATGTTAAACGACATTTTTATCTGAGCTAGAAAACATTAATTGAATTTAGATATCTCGTATATTTGGTAGTAAAGGGTGACATGGTGGCCACGCGCTATATGGATCAGATTAGTGCGAACAGGATGGCCTATACACTTTGCTCCCAACGGGGATAAAAAAGTTTTCTATTATTACCAAACTATTTCGACTTCGCAGAAGTACGCTTAACGATAATTTTGCCGAATTTCTAGAGAAAAAACCTTGAGTTGTAAAGAAATGTCTTTTCTTTTATAATCCTGCAGCTTAATAGTGTATTTATTTTATTTTATTTGAATATAAATAATTTTTTACATGTTGTTGCCAAGCTGATCACGATAAAACCCCAATTTAATATTTCTCGGAATGGCAACTCAATCGCTAAAATGATTTTTTTTTCATGCAAGTGACATTGAAGGGTGAAATATGTTTTTTAATGGCATATTTAAAGCAAGTTACTTTTTTATATTATTTTTTAAATAATACAAAGCAATAAATAATACATTAATAGTCCTCAATTTGATTTCAACACAACATATGTAATATACCTACATATAGAAGGCTCCGTCTGTCACCTAATTACATAAAGACGGCAGAACCAACATCTAAATAATTTACTTCAGCATATTGGACATGCCAATGGGTAATTTTTAATCTATACATCGTTTAACCTTTAAATCTTTCGGTGATAGAATAAATCGAGTGATATCGAGATCGAAAACAATTGAAAATTAAATTTGAAATATCGGATTATAACAGATAATATACAGGGTGTCCCGTATCTCGACGTCAAGCCGAAATCGGGTAATAGGCCAAGTCATAATAGTTATTAGAAAAATACTTTAAAAAAACCTAAGTATGTGTTTTAAAAATTATAAGCAATTATATAAAATCAAAAAAATCTACACTCTGTGACGGTCTTTTCACTCCTGTTGCTACAAATCTTTATTTTTCTTAATTTTTTTTATGATTATGTAATTCTGAGTAATGCTTCTGTAAACTTTTGTCCAAAATTCAAATCCAAATGCTCCAGCTTGGAAGAAAATGTCACTTTTTGACCAAACGAAATATTCAAAATCAACACTTTTCCCAGTTTTAACTGACTGCTTTTTAAAATTTTTTAAAATATTTTTCTGATAACTATTATGACTATACTTATCACCCGATTTTGACTCGACGTCAAGAAAATACTCTCAAAAAACTATTAATATTTAATAATTCAGTAAGGGCGTATTTCAGGCTCGACAAAAAATTGATAAAGATAGTATAAAAATATTACTTTAAAAATATTAACTCTTCCCTGTTGACTACAGTCCACTACCAGTGCCTCTACATACTCCCTTGTTAATCGTATTACTTGTTAAACCAAGTATAACCTGTGTTTAGTTGTTGCAAAATGTCAAAGATGCAAGGTTCGCACTGACGTGTATGAGAGACATGCTCGGCGCTCGCAAAACATGTCCTAATCATGTGAATCTCCTCTTAGATATCGAGCGGTGATTAAATCGCATTTTATACTATTAAAAATAAATATTATATTAAATAAATATATAAGTCGACGTTCGGCAATTTTTTCTTGTATGCAGTTCATTGAAGTTACCGCAGCTGGTCATATATAGTAGTGTTGAACACATTTATCTCTTTATTTTTCTAGAGAACAGATTATTTTTGTAATTTCTTTTATCATTTAAAGTGCTTTATCTTTACAGCTCTTTCAGTCCAGTTTACTTTTACTATCCATCTCCTGAACCGCAATAAAAATGCTTCCAGCATATTTTTTTTTCTGTGGCTTTACGAGTAAACGGACAACGTTTCACTTTCGTCTATGACGATGCTTATCTTCAGATGAACGATTTGATTTTTTTGTTTTTCTGTTTACTAAAATATAAAATATTACCTACACATTTACAAAGTACGTAGCTTGTAAATAATACAGTTTTCCTTGGTATTTCAGCGCAAATTTATCCAATATTTATTGTAGAGACTAACCTTGGGATTTTAATTGTTTTGTATTTTAAGATTTAATCAAAAACACTTATCTACTAGAAAAGTAGTGTAGTGAGGCCGGGATGTACCGGAACGTCGTTTTGGTACTTTTTCCACGACCAAACACGTTCCGGTATGATTTGTTAACTAAGAGATTCGTTAAAAATTCTTTGAGCTTAATATAACCATTGTGTGCAAAAGGTGCAATGTGTGTATGTGTGTGTTTCTTCTGCTGTAATTCTTAGCTTGTACTTTTTCAATAAATATTTTATTACAGATGTCTCACAGAGACATCTGTTATAAAATATTTATTGTAATTGTAATATTGTAATTCTAGGGCTTACGATTACTTTTATTATTTTATCAATTTCATCCATGATAAACTACCGTATCTTTTACATTTTATTACATTTTTGAAACGTGTATATATATATATATATATATATATATATACACGTTTATCAAATTTTGTTTATATATTTTTTTTAATACAGTTCCTAAATATTTTAAATTATCAAATTTACAGTTTTACAAATTTACAAGATGAATTAAACGACCGATTTATTCTCTTTTGGGTCCGAGGTGGCTGTACTGTTATGAAGATAACAATTTAAACTACAGATTACAGGTAGTAAAATACAACTCACAAATGAAAGCCGGTTTGCAAAGTTGATATATATATATATATATATATATATACCAACTTATTACTTAGATTACTACCTGTAATCTGTAGTTTAAATTTGTTATCTCCATAACAGTACAGCCACCTCGGACCCAAAAGATAATCAAAATCGGTCCTTTAATTCATCTTCAATGAAAAAAAATATACAGTTCCTTAAATATTTTAAATTTGGGATTCCTTATACCACTAATACTATATATTGATATTATAACTCTCGATCTATGTCTCCTATATGTGACACTGGTTCCGAGGAGGATAGACATCATCGCTGGTAATTAGATATCTGTTTTTGATTAATAATGTCAAGATTGCGGCAATAATAGAATAAAAGAGAAAATGAGATATTTAAAAAAAAAAATATCTAGACCATATTATTTAGTTTTAAAAATGAGTATTTCAAATTTAATTACGGAAAAATGAAAACGTTTCCTGTCATCTTTGAGAGATTACATCTGGTTACAAAAAATGTTGCTTTACTACGGAAAAAATTATCCGAGCAGAGATTAAGTATGAGCACTAACACTCGGTATAACAGGACACACGCGGTGAGACAAATGGGAACTAATGAGCATGCTGAGCCTTCCGGAGGGCTGGGTGTAAAGGTAGGGGTGGTTGGAGGAAGAGGTTTAAGTTTGTTCAGAATGATGTCGTAAGCTTTTGTTTCATTATTCAAGAAAACTGTAATTAAAAGAAAAGTTTTTTGTAATGATGTTTGCGAAAAATAAACTTCAATCAACTAATAAGGATCTTAAAACTATAACTTTTTTGGCACGTGAAAAATAAATGCTGACTTATTAAAATGATTTAGAATCGATAACGATTATTATTAAGACAACATAAGATTACCAAAGAAAAAGAAAAACATTGTATAATGTACAAAGGTCTTAAAATCTTTAATAGCCTGCCAAAGGAAATTCAAAACACGGTTAATATAGGAGGTTTGTGCAAACAGGAGTGCAAAAATATATATATAATATATATATTATGTTATATTATATAATATATATTATATTATATTGTATAATAAATAAACATACATAGTTAATTTTCAAGTCTCTTCAAAAATGACGTTTAATGAAGTTTTAAAATGAATCGATTGTATATTTTCTGAAATCTTTTTTTTCCTCCTGGAAATAAATTTTTTGATGTAACGCGAGCAACTATGGCGTACAGATGCAAAACTGCCACTATCCATATGGATCCATTTTTTGCATCTATACGCCACATCTATCAACAACTATCTTGGATAAGTTCCTAAGTTAAGACAACGCGTCAAACTCAAACAAATCATATTTACTATTTGTCAACAGTCGTGAATATTCATTAGTACTTATTGTTTTAAAGAAACTGTATTAATATTTTTAAGAAAAAGTATAATTTAAGTGTGAATGTAAGAGGCAGACTTCAAAATCTTGCAGAACGTTAATTTTACAGTTGATGATTACTTGTGAATTTTAGAAGCATTTTATTCAAAAATATATGTATATTTTAAGATATTGATAACTTTTAGCTTAATTATATATAAATCAATCGGCGACATCCGATTACAGATGCCAATGGCCACGCAGCAGCCACTCTTGGCCGCGGAGTGTTTACTATTGGCCGCGAAGCGGTCGCCATAGTTGTCCGCGGGGCGCTCAATGCAACAGACAATGCTCGAGAGCCAAATACAGACACTGATGGACGCCCAGGAAAATATTTACGTAGCTCCTTAAAATAATATTTTTAGAAACATGCTTCTTCTGACAGTGATTGAATTATTTTATTATATTTTGCGTTATTTAGACAGTCGATCGTTGACGAGGCTCATTATTAAAAATCACATACCCATCACATCATGAGTTATAGTTGTAGGCTTTTCATAATCGATTTAAAATTCACAAACGCCTTGAAAAGATTTTTTTCTGGGCTTTAATAAGTAGGTTACACTTGCAAGCCCAAGAGCACAAAACAGGGCCTGAAAAACTTCTGAAAGGGTTTGAAAAGACTGGCCACCTTGAATAGAAAGATGAATGACATCGAAAATCTCTTAAATTTATCCGGGACAATTTTTTAGATTTTGGCAAAAAAAAATGTCAACTGACAACAAAAGAGGGGAATATGATTGATTAAAATGCCTGTAGTTATCCACTTGAAAAATATGTTTATTTTGTTACTGTATTAAATACGATTCAAATTTAACAATACTAGTCCTGTTTCTATTATGCCCTGATTTATAGAACCTTACAATATTTTGTAATAGTAATATAATGTACGTAAATCTAAGATAAATGAGTACAATGACAAGTTTTTAATAAAATTTTGATTTTACGATACTAATATAAGAATAACACTAAAAAACATTTTATAACGAGATGACAGAAACAAAAAAAGTTGCGCGCTGTCAAAATATCTCGAAATTGATTACTCTGTTATATTGACAAAAACAATATGGAACACTCTGGAATCATCTAGTCTTCCATTATCTCTGAAACATTCGAAACTCGAAGTAACATTCCTATATATACAAGGGCGCCGCGCGACGCAAATCAGTCACTCGTGACGTTTGACTTGCGTTATATTCCAGCGATAAAGACGTAGAGCAAATCAGTCATGGATAAATATCGAGCGAATACCTACGTGAACGATTTAAAAAACGTGCGAAAATTGAACAGAATATTCGAGAAAGTGATCGATGCAATAAAATCAGTTGATCTAGAGTAAATTAGTGTGACTATAAAAACAGTGTTTTAATAAGTTTTTGCATTGTAACAGGGCTCCGATTCAATTTGTGTCCAGCGACTTTTGTGTAATTCAATAAAAGTTAAAATTATTATTTTTTTGTATTTTCTTCCAAGGCCACGTCCCGTGACAAAATAATAATTATGAAAAATAAATAGGAGTGAAACAATTGTACTCACTTGATAGGTCATGACGTCACATGCAAGCATGATAGATATGGTGAAGATTTCTAGCAATCGCCCACCCCAAGAATGTACCAGAAACGTGATGTATGGAGTCAAAATACCTACCACATAATTTCCGTACAACAATTTTGACAATGTTCTGAAGCGTAGAAAAATTGCACACACCAAAAACTTGACCATTGAGGACAGATGCTTGCGGAGAATACTTGGCATGAGTTGGTTTGACATCGTGAGGAGCATTGAAATAAGGGAACGGACCTGTTCACTTGGACATGTTTGTGGTAATAAAATAAAGTAATTGATACCAAATAGGTAATAAAAAGTTCGTTAGATACAAGTCAAATACAATGATCAAAACCTTGCCAAAAAACTCTGCAAATTTTTAATATTCTATGTAAATAATTATATTCATGAAAGTCTCATGTCAAAAGTCATGAATTTTTCACAATCTAAAATAGTTTGAATAAAAATAAATAAAGAATCAAAAAATAGAAAAGTCAGTTAAAAACAATCAGAACGCCCTCAAAAGAGATTTTCAAATGTCTTGACGTGCCGAACATAAAACAAATATATGCCAAGAGTGTTCTCTTACAACAATTTAAAGGCACAAAACAAAACAATGGAACCCCGGCATATAATACGAGAGGAAGTAAAATGGTAAATAGAAATATACCAACTTTGAACACAAATTTTGGCCAAAGAAGCTATATCTATTTTGCAACGAAATTCTACAACAACCTTCCTCCAACCTTCAAAAATATTGAAAAGATTGAAGAGTTCAAAAAAAAGATAAAATTATGGCTAAATCAAGTCGATGCAGATAAATTAAAAGGAGTATTAACTACGTAGAAATTTAAAAATAGAAAAAAAATTGGTATAAAATAGTCTGCCTGAGCACAGGAACCTCTAGTGAGGAGGACTAAAAACACAAATATGAACAATAACATTATACATACACACTATTATATTAAGTATGTATAAATTGTATCTGAATACAACCTAATAAAATAAAAGAATAGCGAAATTTTTATCGCAGTACCCCGGGTAGAAAGAGTTTTAGATTCACTTCCCAAGGAAACCAAATATCTTTCGACAGATAGTTTATTTTACGTATCCTTTTTATTGATGTTTCTTATCAGTTTTTAAAATCAGCCTTGTCATCAAGGCCTCGAACTCATTTTGAAATTACTGTGTGATGTTCTTTTTGTACTGTAAGCACTTCAGATATCGATGTGCCTTTTTTCCTTCCGCATTTACTATATTCTTTTTTGTCCCAAATTTTCGTCAAGGTTGTATTTTTTAAATACAGTCTTGTGTATCTCCTGGCTGCTACCAGTCAGCGTCTCGGCGTCCGGGGCGCCGCGTCGTCACGCGTCATGATAGATAGGGGTCACTTTAAGGTTTGACAAATGATTGATGGGCCGAGTCCAGCCTTGTTTACTACACTTTCGTACCACTTCTTCAATTTCCTAGACCCATCAGTAGCAGCGTAGTCATAAAGGTCAGAGGCTATTATACACAGAGTAAATTATAGACGAATATCGTATGTTCACAGTCAATAAATGAAAAAATTGAAGGGTGTTTTTTTACGCTTATTTGCATACATTCGTAAACGATTTTTTAACATCACCCACGCAGTATTAAAATATTAAACACGTTGTTAAAATGCTTAAAACAAATTTTTGCGTGGCGTGTTCTTCAACTGTTTCTGCAGCTCTTGTTTGTGAGTGACGTGATTATTAATTTTTATCAAATGAAAATGATTTTATAATGTATCTAGTCAAACACTTTACGAAAATTTTGAAAGTTTAAGAGCTTATTTACTCGGAAAGATAGTGAAAAATCCATAATAAGATTTCATAGCAACAGACGACAAACAAAGAGGGTTAAATAAAACCATGTTAAATGTACGATGGATTATAAAAAAATAAATTGTTTTGATTTGATTTATAATACGTGAATAGTTTTAAAACTGGTTGGTTGACACCAATCGCACAGTGCATAGCTCTAAAGATTTTTAATATATTCTAGGGTTTGAATTTTTGTGATATAATATATCTCCTTTTATAACGGGTATATTTATAACCACTGAAAGAGTTAGTTGAAACAAGCTATATAATATATATTACATGTTAAAAAAATTATATTTACATCCTTTTTTACGCAGGACATCCAACTTGACAATCTCGTTAGAGTTAAATAATATGAAAAAAAATCAATTTAAAATAAAATATGGAAGATTTTGAGAAAAAGCTAGTAGAAGACTGAGAGAGACATATCAAAAATTGATAAAATAATGAAAAACGCAAACGTGGCTGCTTAACAAGAAACTTCCATATAAAAAAGAATTAGATAAAAAAAATACTACACCAAAAGAACACAGCGAGAGAGTGAGGATATAAAGAAAAGGTTTTATGTTTAAAGGAACTGTTGCAATTAAAAGGTATTTAAGTAAATGAGGTTAACATTCATTTTCTGGTACCAACACTATGAGATGTATGGAAGTGGAGCCAGGAGCTGGCAGAAAGGGAACAAAATTAGACTGAATGCGGTGGAACTGAGAATCACAGGCGCGGAGAGAATAAACAAATTAGGAAATAATGTAACACTAATCTTAACGTAATAATGTTAAATTAATAGTGAATTAAAAATTAAAAAAGGTTGCTTAGGTGATTCGGTCATGTAAAGCGAATGGATGGAAAGGAAATGGTAAGAAAGATATTTGAAGCGAGTGTTTATAGCACCAGAAATATAATGCGGTTACGGAAGACTTGGCACGACCATATAAACCGGATTGTATGGAAGGTGGTCCACTCAGGAGCCTCAACAATCGATGAGTTCGAATCCTAAGGTGTATGAATGTGGACGAAGCGAGATTTGTGTGTCAGGTCAGAATAAGGTGGAACTCTATCCTCTCTGTCTCGTAGCCCAGTGGGCATGACACTGGCTTCTCCCACCGAGAGTTCTGAGGTCACAATTAATCTATGCGATTTAGGGCTGATTGTATCAAATTGGTTTACAATATAATAAATGCAATTGCATTGTGCAGAGTGATCACTTAACCCAGCTCAAGCAGCTCGAAAGCCTTAGGCCATCCTATAAAAAGACTTCCATACACGTTTCTCATATAAATAGTTTTATCTTTGTGAGACTTCTATGATTTATCTCCAGCAAATGTATTCTCAGAACATATATATTAAAATAATAATTCTAGGAAAACGGGTTATTTGATTGGTGGATAATGCAAAAATCTATGTTTTAAATGATAAATCAAGTTTATATAATCGGCCCTCACTCAAACCTGTGTATTTTTCTCATGTGTTTTTCTTAATTAATTGGTCTTCATTGGCTGTTGCAGCGGGAAAAAATTATGTTTAGTTAGTTGTATATAGATTTGTGACGCTTGTTTAGGTTTTCCATGACCGAAGTGAGTCGCGTGCGCTTTTTGACGTGCTCAGCAATGGTACAAGAATGTATTGCCTACAGGTTCCCCCATACCCAGCACGGATGGCTGGTAAAAGGTTAAGCGCTCCCCGATACTACGACTACCGCCACCACCACCGGCGGGAGGTACCTGTCTGCTGGGACGCTCTTGTGTCACAGTACCCAGCTTGGAAATGCGAGAACTGTGTCAAGGGAGGTGGTTGGGTTCTCGCATGCAACACAAATCTTATCGATTGTGCCTCGATATTACAATAAACCACAGCCGTATTTTGTGAAATGTCACATTCCTCACTTTCCCCGCCACGAGATAAGTATAGGGGATCGCAGGCCTGGGTTAAATACTGGCATATACAGGGTTATTTGTAAAACATTAATAACCTCGCAGGACTATACTCTTGCCTTGATTATGAGTCGAAAATGTTCAAGTTATCATGACCTAATATCAATAGTTATGGAGATATGCGACATCAAAGTTTGCATTTTTTTTTCAATATTTCTGACTTATTTTTTGTAAAACGTTGGACTATCATTACAGTAACTAATATCAATCACGAAAAATTTATTCGTTTCAATACGAGTTAAATAAAATTATTAAAACCTTGAAAAAATTCCAATTGGAATGTTTTCCAATTGGAATTCGAAGGTTTTTATTTTTTTATTTGGCTTGTATTAAAGAGAATAAATTTTTCATACTCGATTTAAGTTACTGTAATGATAGTCCAACGTTTTACAAAAAATAAGTCAGAAATATTGAAAAAAAATGCAAACTTTGATGTCGCATATCTCCTTAACTATTGATATTAGGTCATAATAGCTTGAACATTTTCGACTAATAATCAAGGTAGGAGTAAAGTCCTGCGAGGTTATTAATGTTTTACAAATAACCCTGTATAAAGAAAAATAATAGTCATCAATGTTTGCTTATAAAATATTTATAACAGTTATAAACAAATATGTTTATTTATTTATTTATTGATGTGTAACATCTTTCCTCTCGCTTTCCTACAATCTGTAGCAGTGATTTCGTGAAAACGGATGGAAATGCGTAACACGAAATAAGACGCCAGGGAAGCGCGCGTAATCTCATTTAACCAATGAGCGCGCGCGATGGAAAAAAATCATCGTTTTTAAATAAATCAGTGTCCAGCAGGTGCCATCACAGCACGCACACTTCCAATAGCCAACCCTTCTGATTTTGTATATATGTTACGTGGATGTTGCAACTTTGATTTATTTTGGCTTATATCTTCGAAACTATCCAATAAATACTTATTATATATGTAAATATAAATCAACATGCGTGATAATTTACAAATGTATACATATACATATGAAATTTATAAAACAGTATCTTTTATAATAATTGTTGCATTGTTGTTTTTTTGTTGGCTAGGGGATTTGATTATGCAAGAATAATGCGTATGTAAAATGTGCTATAAATAGGCGCAAGAGAGACATTTTTCTACTCTGATCTAATCCACTCTCATAAAATTGTGGTTTTGTTCATCTCGTTACAATTTGATACTCTGTGACAGAATGTTTAAAAAAACATATCTTTGCTAAGTACATATATTCCAAATGAAGTAAAGATAATAATAAGACGTACATGGTTATGAATAAAGACATACATTCATATATGCATTAACGAAGTTTAATCAAATAAATTAACGGTATAATGTTCGTTAAGGAGATATCGGTAATGACAAGTTAATGCTGAGAATATCTCTAATTTGTGCATACTCGTTTCCTAGCATGGAAAGTCTGTTGATCGTGGAGTATTTTTGGTGAGAAGTGTTGCATTTGTTGCAGTGAAAGAATGCTTATTCAAAGAAAATAAAACATATCATATATCTGTAAATATTTTCAAACAAATAAATAAATAAACAAATCTCTGAAAAATGGTAAAATTTTCGTAAAATCATCATTACAAAAAAATTGATTCCACTCCCACTTTCAAGAGGAGAGTTGTCACTGAGACTTTTGCTTTGCCAGTTGATCTACAATGAGCCAAATGAATCTATCACATTTCTTTTACGTGTCTGATTTCAGAACAATTTTTTTAGAGAGGAGAAAGCATTTTTAAATGCAATATTTCTCTAATTTAACTACGAACATAACCTATTAGGTGGCGCCAGGACCTCCATGGAAATCCATTTTATTAACCACTTATACTTTAACACAACTATTGTTACAACTAGTTTCAATCCATCAAAAATCATGGAACACCGGTTCCCGTCTTTGCTAAGCCCTTGTATATATTTAAAGCGTCTTTTTGGCACTCCGCGGAGAGGCAGCCGTAGCAACATGCGTGAAACGACTGCTTCGGGTTTGGTGGTCCGGTACAAGCCCCATCTTCGGCCGTAAATTCGATCGAAATTACGAACTTTATACGAAGTTACGAGGCAGACAGATGGATGGACGGATAGACAACGAAATTATTATTTTGATTAAAGGATTTTTTTTCTTTTAGCGAGGGTTCTTCACAAAATAAAGTTCCCTGACTATTAAAGTAAACGAGTAAATACATGTTAATAAGTTTAACTTACCTAAGTTCCCGCGTGAATGTATGAAAGATGGAAGTTTATTTAATATCAAACACTATTGATATTTAAATATTTTACAAAAATATACGAGTAGCTTGTTGGTCTTGTGGTTAGGACACTCGCCTCGTGATCCAATGGTCGCGGGTTCGAATCTCAGCCCAGACTAGCAAGTTAGTCCTATTTTCATAGCACAAGCGTTTAGCTTAGTTTGAAAATAGTAAGAATATTGATGTGACACATATTCCGTGTTCGCATCTCTATTTATTTAAAAAAAAAAAAAAATATATATATATATATATATTTAAACATTATTTTAACTGTAGAATTTTCCAGATATTGAGTTATAATATAATACATTACTTTTTTGTTTGTATTTTAACAAATGTTTAAAGAATTTAGTTGCAAAATTTATTATCTAAAGGAAAATCTCATTTAACGCGATAAATCCAACCTGAATTATCTCGCGCTAAGCAAAATAGCTTTAAACGAATACTGTGAATATTATGATTTATTCTTACTTATTAACCGTGTTATAGTTCATAAAAAATTTTAATACTAGATAAAATAACAAAGAATTACAGACCTATATGTATATAGTCTGCGATTCCAAAATTGTTCGAATCGTATTCTTAAAGAAATTCATTTTAGATATAAAAAAAAGTTATATCCCCTTTACAACATGGATTTGTAAGCGGGAAATTAACGCTTAAAAACCTATTTTTACGAACACGAACACGAAAAACGAACACTATATAAATAAGAATATGTATAATCACATGCAGATGGATGCGGTATATACGGATTTTAACAAAGCATTCGAAAAGGTAAAGGTACAATTAAAAGCCATGGGAATGAGAATTTTTTTTTCATAAATATTTTATAATAAATTTATGAAAATATGTTTTTATAGTAGAAATATCGACGTACTATATTCTACAGGTTGATTAACTTTGTACATAACTTGTTTTGTTAATATTACCCCGAGAGAAATCTACAGACTATTCAATAAAAATAACAAAAACATGACCGTGGCGATAGTCTTTATAAGGAATTCTCACGCGGCATACTTAGAATACATTATACAAGAAGTAAGGGAAGGCTTTCATCGATAAAACCAAAGCTGATAACTATAAAAACTGCAAACAAAGCCAGTTCCGGTGGCCAGCTTTTACAGGACGGTGGAGAACAACCCTGGACTCATTTTATGTTCAAGACATTTATATATGAATATATTTAAAAAAATAATTCATGTATATTTTACTTTTAGGTAAAAATCTGAAAATCACCACGCAATTTTTATTTCCAGTTTTGGATTTTGAGTAAAGGAAACAATTATTAAAGGTAAAATCGAATATATAAAAAATCAATGTTTTCCTTTAATTTTTAAGCGAAATATTTTCAGTACAATTTAAATAACAAATTAACTGTCGGATATCCGGGTCTATGTAGGTTTGTGCCTTTATTGGTACCTACAGCATAATTAAATCAATTTACAACCTTACAGTGGGAGCCTTTTATACTTTGAATATAAAAGGATACTCGCTGTAGCATTCATGCGTTTAATTTTCTCCCCAGAGGAAAATTGCTATTTTTTGTATTATAATTTTCATATTTTTAACATGTAGTCAATTTCAAAAAGTAATAATTGAATTTAAATAATTTTTAAACTTTCTGGTTCTGGCTAAAATCTAAGTAGAAAGTTCTAGATTAATCGATTTTAAATTGATTATTCTTAATATTTTGTAGCTTGTTGGTCTTGTGGTTAGGCCTTTCGCCTCGTAATCCAAAGGTCGTGGGTTCGAACCTCAAGACAAGCAAGTTAGTCCTATTTTCATAGCACAAGCGTATAGATAAGTCTGAAAATAGTAACAATATTGATGTGACACTTATTCCGTAGTCGCATCTCTATTTCAAGAAAAACAAATTTAAATCATTCAACCAGAAATACCAAGTTTCAATAAATACCTACAAAATTAAGTTTATTTATAATAAAAATCTCGGGTGGAAATCTCTCGACAGTTTTATAAAACACTAGCTGTGCCCGCGTATATGACTCTTAGTCATATTTTATCAATTTGTGCATTAAACTTAACATATAGATATATGACTTCGTGGACTTTTTTATAGAAGTTTTTGAGTTCTACAACTTCTCTACAGAAAGAATTTAAATATCTCTTACCGTAAAGGCAGCGTTCGTAAAAAACGAATCGCTCGACAATTTTTTCGTCGACTTTCGTTGTAAAGTAGGTCACTACGAAAAGCCCTTTTATTTTAACGGGATAATATATAACCTATGTTCACCCTGAAAGTCCATTCTAAATATTGGTGAAATAATTTTTAAAATCGGATGAGTAGTTTCGGAAATAACTTCATACATCCAAACTTACAAACATTACATCTTTTTATATTAGTATAGATATTTCTATTTGAGTGTCAAATGAGTATTGCTTCCACGTCCGCCCAGACCACTTGTCTCTAGGCAAGGATTCAAGCCGAGCCAGCAGACAGGACATTATTCAAATGAATTGAATATTTTACAAAAAGAGGACAAAGTAAATGAGAAATTTTGCGATGAATAATAATCCTAAATTGTATATAATATAACCCTTAAAATTTTTGGTACTCTAAATGCGGTACACGTCTGAATGTAAATAAATTGGTAGAAATATTCCATCTCACTCCGGTAGCTACGCGTGATGATATTTTTTTAACGAATGCTTACGATTTTGTGTTATGAATTTTAATAAGTCGTTAAAAAAGTACTTTATATTTTTTTCTATAATAAATCTGCGAAATCTTTAGTTTCGTTTTTTAGTTACACATTCCGTCAACCCTGTTCTTCTTGTTTATGTATGTACATCATAAGGTCGCCAACAGATATTTTCAACTAAGAAAATTATTACTTATTTGACTTCTTGCTGGAAAAGAACTATTTAATATTATTTATATTTCCTTTTAGATATGTATGTAATATATTTTATTGATTACTTGCAAAATATCTTAATAAAATGATATTTTTTGGTTAAAACCTTCGTACACGCAGTTATAAATATCAAAATGCAGTTTAACTAGGAGTATATATATTTAATCAGAGTGTTATGTTATAATAAAACACCAATTCGTCTAGGGGTAAATCTGTCGTTAATTTCAATAATGAAATTATGCATGAAATGTATTTTTTTATACATAAATTTATCAGCATTTAGACATACTTGTAAACTCGATATTCATCATAAATCACTTTTTAAAGCTACTAAAAGTTAAACACCAAAAGTAAATGTATAAAAATTATATAAAGCAGCAATAAGAAGCATATTGGGAATTTTTAAAATATATATTAATCAATTAATTATTCTTATTAACGTTTCAGTCGTATAATTTAAACAACTAACAGAACAAGATCCGTACGCCCTCGTGTTTATTTTCCCCGTAATGGCATCCCTTATTTTCCCAGCCGCAATATCGTCCTGCAAGCAGCAGACACCTGTACTACATTATACATGGTATCCACCTGCTACACCCGTGATGATCTAATAGTACGGGCCGAGCGCCCGCAGCCACGCTGTCTGCCAGGGCGGGCGAACTGGGCCACGGGGCTGCCGGCCGGGTCAGGGGGTCACTGCACCCTCCCCCCCCGGAGCGAGGCGCCTCCCTCCGCCAGGTATGCGGCGGGGGGAGGCGGGGGGAGGCGGGGTGGTTTCAACAATTCATGTGTTTGGAAATGATTAAAGATGCACTGCTATATCACGATTCGCGATATTGTTATATTGTGTATTTCATCCCCGATGGAGTCTCGTAATCGACGTTCGTTTTGAATAATAAATAAAAACAAAACTGTAATAATCAAGGTTCCTTCAGATAGAAATTTCTACCTACTACCTATACTACTACTATAATTGGTGTAATAATATTAATTTTGATTACACCGTATAGAAAAATATACATAACGGAGAATTGATTATTAGTTTTAAATGAGTGCTTCTTTAAAAGAAGGATTTATTAAAAGAAATCATTTGTCCTAATTTCGCTTCAATCATCTAACTACTAATGGCTAATCTATTTTAACAATAATAAATATATAAAGTAAATAAAATAAGTATTTTCCATAAACAGTATATAGGTACATAATTGCTGCGTACGGTACTTGCAACGTAAATGTCTGCATAAAATTTCAAAGTAATTAACGGTAAAGTAACTGTAATTCCAATATTTAAAAAAATATATATTATTTATTTGTATCTCCATATTATATGTAGATACAAACAAATATTTTTTTTTAAATGTCAATCTACAAAGTTTCTCAACCAAATGAAAAAATCCATTATTTTAAATTATTTACATCAAATAGGCTAAAACACACATTTCACGCATTTCTTAAATTCTAAAAAGAAAACATGATAAATAAATAAAATGAGAATACATAGGTACCTAATCATAAATAATAAAAAATAAGTTTTTCATTTCAAAATGACATCTTACATTGAGAGTTCGTGTACCAAAAGTTTCGCGACGAATAATACATAATTCACATTGATTTTTGCAAAAAAGATATACATTTACACCAAAACCATTTTTCTTTGTAAGAAACAATCCTAAACAATAAATCGTCATGGTTTTTAGTTATTTTTTTCACATGCATGTCCATCGATAATAATTATTCAAATAAAAATTACTTAGTGTAGTTTTTTCGAAAGTCAATACATAATTCTAGCCAGAATATGTCATAATTAAATGTTCGCGGTTCGTAAAGATAAGTCTTATCTACTTGTTAGCCCCGCATTTTAAATAATCCAGTCAAGATTTCCCCGGAACAAACGACAAGCCGCGCGACGCGCGAAACATTACCTAAATTATTGGTAACATTAAATATTTTCTATCTAAGTGTACAAAGATTTTAATTGTTTGTGATAGATAAATAAACAAGTAATATAATAAATAATAAATAAATGTTTAAAAATATTTTTGGACACGAATTTTTGAAGGAATTCACAGAAGTCCACTATTTCGGACCTGGGGCAAGTGAATGATTATTGAAATGTTATTTGGATTTAAAAAAATTCTCTAATGAATACTTCATGAGTTCGCCATCTCTGTCGCAATCTAAATATAATAATTTCGTTGTCTGTCCGTCTGTCCGTTCGTCTATCTGTCTATCCACTTAACTTCGTGTAACATCCGTTATTTCTTTCAAATTCACGGCTAAAAAAAAAACAAATTAAATAGCCGGAGATGGCGAACTAATGTCCCATCATTTTTGACGGGTAACAGTTAGTCAAAATATAATAAGGTCCCCCCGTTTATTACTTTCGTGTCTCATGCACTGTGCTCACAAAACCGATATTTGTGTGAACTTGTATGGAAAAATGAAAGAAACCACCTAAACATGCAACAGATTTGCATGTAAATTTGTGTAGTAAAATTCTCAATCTGCTCGTGCGGCGATCCAAATTTCAATATAGATCTAGTAATACAAAGTAATAACTGTGTAAGTTAGGGCACTGCGTAGATGCGCCATTTCACGTTCTTCGTAATGTAATAAAATTTTATAATTAGCACACCTCCGTCTACTCAGGATAAATAATTCACCAGTATAATCATATTATATATAGCAAACAGAACCCAAATATCACAGCAATAAGAGTAGGTAACTATTAATGGATACGTGTGGTGAATAAATTTTTTTACGTACCTAAAAGGAACTATAAATGTTATTTAAAATTGGTCATCCAACAAGAATTTATTGCAATATTCCATCAGAAAATAAATTTAATTTACTACCAAAATACCATTAACCAGCGGTTTGCAGTCGGTATTTTTAAATAAACTCTAGGTACCCAACTAGAATTTCTACAAAATAAATCTAAATAAAATATGTATAAGGCAATAGTCCCATCACAATTATTATAATATTTATCCGTTTTTAACATACCATAATATTCTCTCAGATAAATATTAAAATTTTGATTTTTTTTCCAAAATATGTGTTTACGTAAAACTTACGCTTCGATGTAATGACTACACGCGCTTGTTTCAACATTTCTAAATCGATAGCAGTAAAGATTTTATGAAATATGCATACATTATATATAAATTTTATTCATTTCCAAGTCTGATTGATATAAGTAAAAATATTGATATATAGTGAGTAATCAAAAAACAATATACAGTCACACTGTATCAATAAAAATTGAAAGTCAGAATACACTGCATATTTACGTTCCATTGGTTTGAAATGTACTTAGGACAATATGGCAAAAGAAACGAAGTAATATGTTGTATAAACAAAAAACACTAATTTTAGCCAAAATGCATTTAGGATATTTTGGCTCTCAGGTACGGATTGTTATGTACCGGCTTCTACTATATAGAGTAATTGCATCATTATACATAAGATTATACTTTTTTGTATTCCTTATATATTTTAGCCTTTATTCCTGCTTTGTCATTTCCTCTTTTTTATACATGGCATATATACATTACACTTCAGAACATCCTTACATTATATATATACGTCCTTTACCTAAAGAGATCGTGACTTCCAATACCCCTACTCACTTTCCTTGCACTCCAACCTAATGGAAGAAAACTCCGAACAGACATTGACCGCCATCTCAAGATTATGTTCTCCTGGCACTACGTTGTGGACTAAGAGAGACTTACTGGGTACGATAAAAACATTTGAAGTTGAGAAACTTGTGTTTTAGCACTGTACATTCATAAAATAAATGTTTCTAATGGCACTAACTCTAGGGCTATGATGTTAACAAAATAAGAATTACTAGAATTAAAATAAAGCGTACTTACATATTACAGAAAGGAAACAATATTATGTGTTGACGTGCTTGGTTAAGTTATATTTTTCATATCCATCAGAATTTTTTTTTTCGGAATTAATATCTACTAATGATATCCACTGCCAGATTGTTCTAATGATTGCCACTCTGTCGCTCTTATTTTGGTTGTTTGTCTCATTATTCATTGTTCTTGAATCTGTAAGATAGTGAATCTGTAAGACAGGTAGTAAGACAACACAGACGAACTGAATATGCTCACATTAAAGCCGTATTATAATATATTTGTCCTATCTTTACGTCTGTGAGTTTTATGTAGTTGGAAGTAAATGTTTCGTGTTTCATCAAAAGATCTAATTTTTTGTGAGAAGAAAAGAGAACTGCGCGCTCATCATCAACATAAACGACACTGTTACAAATTCCTTATTTATTGACATCGTAAATGTTTTGTGTGTATTCCAACGGTAAATTTGCTTGTCAATGCGATCTATCATTTGCGATAATCTGCTAATTGAGTGGCACTTTTTAAGCCGATTATTACTTTAATTTAATAAAAGTTCATTAATTACAATCAATAAATATATTTAAGAATATTTTGAATATATTAGAATTTTTGAAGAACACAATGCTGGATTCTATATTCAGGAGGACATGGTTAATCAAGATATATTATAATAAAACAACACATATATGCTCGCTTATATATTACTAGCTGTTCGTACCCGGCGTTGCACGGGTTAGAGATTAAGTTAAAAATAAATTTGTGGAGGGAAACAAAGGTTCCATTAGTTTAGTTGTTTTATTGTTTCCGAAACAATGTTTCCATTTAATTAAGACTGGGATGGATAGGATGACTAGGGAAGAAATGTGGCCTATTTTTTCCGTCGGGAATATGTATGCGAAATTCGGGTCCAATCGGTCAAGTGGTGTAGATTTGTATAGAAAATATATCTGGAAGAGAGGACGGGTTACAGGGGGAAGGGGAAATGTCACCTTTATTATCCGACTGGTCTTAAAGAATAAGTAAACAAAATTTAGGTCAGATCAGTTAAACTCAGAAAATATATCAGGGGGAGGAGAATGGGTAAAAGGGGAGGGGAAAAATATTGCCTATGTTATCCGCCGGGTTCTAAAGAATAATCAGGTTTGTGTTTTCTGGGGTATTATGCCGTGTATTAGGGCTGATGATGGACCCTGCGATGGGATCCGAAACGTCGGCCGGAAAGTTTATAATAACACGGCATATTACCCCAGAAAATACAAACCTGAATATTGTGAGTGGTCGTGAAAACCTAAGAACATTTTTTTTTTTAATAGAGATGCGAACATGGAATACACGTCACATCAATATTTTTACTATTTTCAAACTAAGCTAAACGCTTGTGCTATGAAAAAAGGAGCGAGATTCGAACCCGCGACCTTTGGATCACGAGGCGATAAAGAATAAGTTTCCAAATTTTGATCGAAATTTTGATCCAAAAAAAAAATCCAGTCGGTCGAACGGTACAGATTTGCATTGAAAGTATATCAGGAGGAATGGACGGGGTATAAGAGGAGGGGGATAATGTCACCTATGTTACCCGCTGGGTTCTAAGCATAAGAGTGCAAAATTTGAGTCGAATCAAACAAATATGTAAATTTGTATAGAGAACAAACAGACAGACAGGCTTTGAGTTTTGTATTCGTAGTTATAGATGTACGTAACGTACAAGACTACATAACAGTAATAAATATTTATGAATTATCATTGTTTAACTTGTATCATTTAAATCAAGAACAACATTTGCGAAATCACATAAAATATATGTTGTTGAGCTGAAAGCTTTTACAGAAGTCCACTGACCGATACAAAACAAAACAAATGTCTCAATATCGACAGCAGAAACCCAACAGATGGTCAGAATGTACCACGAGAAATAAATGATATTTTCATCCGGTAACCCTTGTATTACTTACCCTCTCTTCTCAATGTTAGTGAAATAATAATATTCCAAATACAACCTTTCCAGCGGAGGGCGGGGGTTGAGGGAAGCGAACTCCGCAACAAGCGTGACCTATATTGGAGCCGTTCCGTTCTGGAACTGTGTACCGGGTACCCACCCGACACGACGAATATCATTACAGTTAAGGGAACAATTTAAACACGCCTGTGAATTGGTTGATTCCATTAAAATTTGAACGCGGCGGTGTAGCCTGTCTTCGAATGAGTCGGTTGATAGGTTTGATCGTTCCGTTTATGACCGCAACGTGGAAAGGTGAACTAAGCTATAAGCTATTCCAAAAATATACTTTTCAAGCTGTGTGTACTACGCGTACTTGAAGAGCGACCTAACTCTGAATATTTTCGCGAGATTCTAAATTCGATAGGAATCACAAACAATTGAGGATTATCGAGCGGTATAAATAATTTCAGAGTTAATATAAATAAACTAGAAATCGATAGAAAACGCGACTTTATTGGCAGAAATTCCAGCCCAAAACATAAACAGCGGTAAGTCATCTTGTGTATAGTTTTTTGGGATATACTGCCGTGTATATGTGCTGCAATTCAGTACTTAACCTAACACAAACTTGGACATACCCTGACTTCAGTACGGAATTGCAAGGCAATCCTTAACCTACACTTCAACACACACCCATCACATCAGCCGTGATGATGGACCCTGCAATGAGATCCGAAACATCTGCCAGAGAGGTCACATATACACGGTAGAATATCCCAGAAAACTATACACAGAAGATTCTGAACGGCCGTAAAAATGTATTTTTAGGGGTGAGTCAAATTTATTTTGACATTTGGCAGTCATGGAAGTGAACACCATAATTTTCCAACTAAAGCAGCAGGAATGGCTAGAATAGTGTTCTAGCTAATGTTTGTGTCCAGAGATTTTGTGAATCAATAAAGGTTAATTAGATCTTATAGAGTTTCATTCCATCTGCGACCGCCATGACCCGAGAAAATATGTAAAAAACACGTTTTAATACAATGATTTTCATCACTACCTAGGTTTGTTTTATTTGTTTCTATGAATTTATATTGTTTAAATATTTTGTCAAGCGTAAGTCGCTATTTTTTTTCTCAAATGAACCTTCTTATTTTTCACGTCCCGTCTTTTATCGAAGGTTGCCGACTTTTTAGCAGTACGTTGATTTATCACGTGAACGATGTACAAGATCTCCATAATTTTAGTTGAAAAATATTGTATTCATCATTATATCACTTTAGAAAATGTGCAGAATCCGTTTGTTTGATAGTTTTTATTGGTTCCCTTGACGTATTATGCATCTTTATGCTCCTTTGTTAGTAATGTGGTCAATCTAGAAGCATAGGTCAATACAACCTCTGGAAAATTCCTCCAGTTTTTTTTATGGTGCCTTAAATATAACTATTTCTAATTGACTTCGGGTTTATGTTATGTCAAATACAGTAGTATTGAAGTGCGTTGATGATAAAGTAATCAACGTGGCCAATACAAAAATTAGTAAATTGTTTAAATTAGTAATAATTTTACCAAAACGTTCAAATAAATATAAAAAATAATATAAAGCTTCTTAAATAAACATGATTTCAACATTTTCTTGAAATAAATATAATTTATTCAATTTCGACAACTGACATGTGTGTCTACTATATGTGAAAGTTTTTTTATCCTACAATCCTAAATATTATATACCCATACATAATTCATCATTCTGGTTAACATTTTGATTGAGTTAAAAAAATACTTCCCTTAATCAGCAAGGTACCAGAAGGATTAACTATTTCAAGACTATTTTTACTTTGTTTACACAGCTACGATAATTTATATTCTATTCTTTCTCTATTGAAAGTAACGTAATGTAGGCCCTTAAAGAAATTATTTACAAATATGATGTTATAAACGCCTCCCCATTTGGAGTAATAGGTCCTGTTCCCCTTGCCCCCTCACTCGCCCATACTTACGCCAAAGATCAGACGATGTATTGAAAACATTTATCACATTTTTCCATTCAAAAAATACAAATTTTCAACCCATCCTTAGTCAAGAACCGTACAGAATAAATCGATTTTAAATGCCCATTTTAAACGCTACCATTGTTTCACGATTCAATTTCAGATAAACCTCAAATTGCTGAGTTGTGTCGCGCAGCCGCTAGAGCCTCCTTCCGAACCTTTAAAAGCCTTTTAAAATTTAATGTGTCCTTACAAACCGCCAGCCTGACAGTTCGTAGTTATCGATCGTTCATAATATTTTATTAATGTAATTTTATATTTTTAACTCCTAATATTGTACTTCTACCCTTACTACCCTGTACAAAATGCTTTTGAAAAAAAAAATCTTATACGTCAGCGTCAAGTGTGTTATATTTTCTGCTTGAATAATATGTGACGAAGTGGACGAGGAATAAAACACACAAGCTTCATCATAACTCCTCAAGACAACAGAAGGCAAAAAAATTGTAGCCACGGAAATTAGAAAAATGAAACCTTATTATTACGGAAATTGAGGCAGCTGATATTTGTCCCTCACAGTGTACGCTGTTAGGGTAGCCGATTACCAAAGCGTCATAATGTTGGAAAAAATAAAAATATGCAGGCGCTTCTGTAATATATCCGAGTTTAAAATTATTCTGGCTTTGTTGAATAAAACAATATTTTTTAAATGTATTGCAATAGCAAGCATTCCAAGAAAGAGCATTTGATGGTAAAAAAAAAACGATTTATCTTTTTATACTGACACGATATTCTAGAAACGAGACGGTACTTCACATAATCAAAGGTTTCCGAACAGTCCGGAATAATACGGAAACCTGTCGAATACAATAAAATGTACAAGAAGATTTGAAAGAGAACGTTCTCCGTATAATTTATTTTGACCAGCAGTGAAGACAATATATCCGGGCAAATAGATAGCGAACTGTGAAACCGTGCGTCCTTGACAGGTAACAGGCACAAGACAGTGAACATAAGGTTCGATTTTTTTTCAACAACCCTAGTCAAATTATATAATTTGTTAAATTATATAGTAATAATAACCCCTTGGCGTTATCGTTTATATCTAACTTATAATGCGAGTCTTTCTTAATTCTTAATTTTCACATATTTTTAAGGATTACATAGACTCGTATTTCTTAAACGAATTAGATAAATCACTTGGATTAACAGTAAAAAAAAAAAGGTTTTAAAATTATATGTAGTTTCTACCGGGGTTCAAGATCTTTTTTAGTGAAACATAAATTTTTCTGGGTATCTTTATAAGTCAGTTTTCGTATATTTGTTTAAACAACCAAAATTCTGAAAATTCGCAACATTTGCTAATAAACTATGAGTTCATCTTAAATAATTATAAATGAAAACTCTATTTAGTTTTTATCATAGATTTTTATCTCTACATATTTGAGAAATTTACGTTTTCATCTTCAGGTGAGAGTAGACTGAAGTCTGTGGGAGTTTTCATATGGGTTGCGGGTCCAATGGAAGTAGAAGGGATATCTAGGTGGTGGGATTGTATTTGATTATTGATTGTATTATTTTGGGTATTTAATTATTGTATCAAATTAAAGTTTGCAAAAAAAATATTTTCATTTATAATTATTTAATATGGCTTTCCATACACCGAACACCTCCACATTAGATTATTTATGACTACATCTTCATGTATTATTTAGTTATTTGTCAGTCTTTTCAATAATTCATTACAATTCTTCTTTATTCTGTCTGATTTCATACCTTTACCTTTTTCGATTCAGATTACGGAATACTGTATAAATCAGTTTGCCCAAAAGTTTATAAGACCCTAGCAAGCTCCAACTGTATACTCGTATTAAAGTTACTCCGTCTTATCCATCGATTGCGTGCGACCAAATACAGACCTAATCAGAACTGATTAAATCCGCTGCTGCAGAACACAGCCTTATTATTTCATTTTTATATATATTAATTTAATTCTAAAAAGCTTTTGAATATACGAGTATTATCAAGCGATACAGATGACCTTCAAATCAGAATGCGGTAACTATCGAAACACACCTTGATCAAGTTGATAATTATGTCTACCTATGAAAATAAATTTTTACAGCAGGAGGCATATTCGAAGTATAATTATTCAAAGAAATCTGAGCTTTTTTGAAGTAAAAACTGTTTATTATAATAAATTTGTTTTTATTGACACTTTATACTTATATTGAGTAATTCATCACTCCTATAGTTTTGAGAGGAGCAGTCTCTTTTATCAAGTATAATAATTATAGTTGATAAAAGTTGTTGCTGTTCCTGAAAAGTATGACTTTTTGACTTATGTGTTTTGGTCGGCCAACCCTAGAATTGTAATACAAAGTTTAAATAAAAGTATATTGTCAAGAATTTTGTGGCTAGGGAGGACTGAATGAAAACACTGGAAATTAGGTAGCGATATATTAATTAATGACTCAATGTACAATTTCATATAGCACGAATTAAACTAATACACTATTATCTAATCTACACTATATCCATAATATATCACTCATTTATGAACACTTTATTATCGCTGGGTAACACGTATTTAACATTCATTAGAACATTGAATCTAATTCTCGCACGTAGTAATCTCTCTGGTTTATTTCACCACTTAGATATTACGCCCGATTATTCGCTTTGTTTATCGCTTCGAACACTTCTCGACTGGCCACACTGGGCGTCATTTTATGGCTTGCGGCCGACTTCGCACTGAAAGAACTGTCAAATATGATAAACGGCGCCGCGAGGTAGTCCCGTATTTATACCTAAATGCTGGTATTCTCATACTTTTAGGAAGAGCCTCGTCACTTCTCGGTTATTCCAGGAGTTTCTGGACATTTCCCGGTTAACGATAATTGTAGACTTTTCTAGATCCTACGATAGTGTTGTTCCAAGTGACATATTACCAGTTCGGACAGCGTGTGAATTCTTTTTAGCATCTCGTCAGAATATTCTAAATTAAAATATTGCAGCACCGCCAAATCCTTCAATGATATTTGATTAGTGCATGTTTTATATATGGCTGCAAAACATGGACTCTCAACAAAAGAGAGTCCCAAAAACTGAAGAATAACGCTAAAAGGAGACCAAAACATAATGCAGAGAGTAACCAAACAAGATTAATGCAAAGAGAGGTCTAAAAACTTAAGATCAATTCAAATGGGTATGGAAAAATTTATGTATGTTGGGCATCACATAAAATGACGGGAAAAAAATGCAGACTACTTCATTTGAAGTACGAAAATTCGCTGTATAAATACAATCATCGAGTGCCCAGAGAAATCGAGACACTGACAGGCTGCAGAAATCATAAAATTCTGCGGACACACGTAGCAGCCAATAATTATTGACAAAGAAAAGTGGGAGACACTTAGGAGACCAGTAACGCATTTTCGTCTGGCCGATGACTCTAATAGTGTTTTGAAAACCTGGATCTTAGTAAACAAGTTGCACCTAAATACCCGGTTGCTTTCGGATGTAATAAAATCGATTACACGATAAAAAATAATTATATCACCTGTTAGCCTAGTTACTAAGCAGACAACACAAAATATCTATCATTAATCACACAGTAATAGGTTTGACCCAATATTTTGATTGCATTACAAAATGTCGTCACTACGGTATATTAAATATTTTACTAATCTAACTACGTTTAACCCCAATACCCTCCAAAATCCCTCGTCACACCCAATATTTCAAAAATTGAGTAAATTTATAATAAATTACTAAGCTTACCATTGTGTGCTTTGAAACGTAACAAAACAATAAATACGTGACAACTTTTGATTAATCCAAAGACTCTCAATTTTAATACAGCAATGTTTGACCCAAATTCTGTTTGTTGATAAATATTTATGTTCGTAGTTTGCAAATACCAGCAGGATGTGGTGTGAACCCTTTCCAAAATATACAGTTAGTGAATATGAACGACAAGTAGCTTGTTGGTTAGGACAATCGCCTCGTGATCCATAGGTCGCGGGTTAGAACCTCACTAGCAAGTTAATCCTATTTTCATAGCACAAGCGTTTAGCTTACTTTGAGAATACTAAGAAAATTGATGTGACACGTATTCCGTGTTCGCATCTCTATTTTAAAAAATATATATAATATGTATCATGTTTATTGTATATAGCTGTAACCAGTCAAAAATGAAGGAAAATTGGTTCGCGTCTTTGCTTAGCCCTAGTATATATTAATTGTATCCTTTGGCAATTCACGGAGAGGCAGACTTAGCGACATACGTAAAGTGGCCGGTTCGGATTTGCTGACCCGGGGTTCGAGCCGCATCTCTGGCCGTTTTTCTTTTTGTTTTTTTTTTAGATATGTTTAGCTATATTTAGTTAATTTGTTTTTTTAGCCGTGAATTCGAACAAAATTACGGACGTTACATGGGGTTATAGGGACAGACGGACAGACGTACGGACGGATGGACAGACAGCGAAATTATTATGTTTGATAACGACCCTTAGACGACGACTTTTAGGTAGTCATGTTACTAGTAAAATAGACAGGATATGACAGAAATAATTTACAAGCAATGTTTAATATTAATTAGTGTATTCGTATAGTCACGATAGTCTAAAACAATAGTAACTGCGCATTATCCCATGAATCTAGAATTAACTACTCTCGAAATTTCTAGAAATATGGATAAATAGGTCGAACATTCGCGAAACTAAAATGTATGTATAAAAGCGAAGATAAACGTGAGCGAGAGTTTATTAGCGTTTTTGGGAGCTTCTCGTTTGACCATTTAGCTCTGGTTCGAGTTCGTTGTGAAATTCGGTGCGAGAGAACTGAATTGAGGTAGCGTAACTTATGAATTTAACGTTCACTGTTTCACCACCAGAACTATCCAAATAAATTGCTTTAATTAATTTTTATTATTATAAAACTCTAGTTCCATCTATGGTACAAGTAAGCTTATTTTATTTATTGTATAACTGATTAATTAAAATCCACTGTGCAATGATGTTTCAAAGATCAAGAGACTAGACGATCAGAGAAGAGTTCACTTCGTGAACTGCCTATTTTACATAAGTAGAGATGCTGAGTTTTCCAGGTCAATGGGCCATAAACATGTCGCGGAGATATGGTGCTAAGCCTGCAGAATCACCTCGAGTGACTTGGGAACAGATCTGTTACAGATATCACTTGACTACACCCTCTCGTCTAAACTGTCGTCTAATATTCACAGGAGTGAAAACCGCAGAATGGCCTCAGAAGGGTGTACAGAAAGGTGTACAATGGCGAGAAGAAAAGAAACAGATTTAAATTAGGCCATTTATTATCGCAGACCCTTACATAAGAGGCATATCCGGTTAACATGAATTTACCTTTATACCCTTGTCTGCCTCTCACTTATTGGCAAGAATAGATATTAATAAATGGTTATCGTTTAATGAAACAACTATGAGGTATATAATACTGGTAGTGTTATATAAAATTTATTGTCAAATGTATTTTACCTTTGATTTTAATAATAATGAGCATATACCCACTAAATGAGCTTTCTTAGGGGAATTGCAGGATTAACATTATTGGGCCGAGTGAGAAGTACTAACATGAACGAGATCCTTCGAATGGAGCTGCTACTTATACAGTTGAACATCTCATAACGAGTAATTCGCATAACGAGCAAAAAAATTGCTCCCTTTCGCATAACGAGTGACGCAGAAAGGGGAAGTCGCATAACGAATTGATGTGTGAGTCTGTGTTTATTTCTTAATAAACTTGTGTGCAGACATTGTTTCTATTTTTTTTGGTCAAATTTGAATAACCCTTGCAAAAATGTATCCGAAGAAAAAGCCACAAGAAGACAGCCGTAAGAAAATAAAAATAACTGTAGAGATGAAACGTAAAATCATTGAAAAGCGAGGACGAGGTATGAGAGGTATGAGTATATGAAAACTGTTGTATCATACATTGAGAAGCATTTATAACGTCGACAAAAACAAATGTCTCTAGATAGACAGCTTTTTAGTAAAAAATAATTAATTTTATTTGTCATAAATTCATAAATAATAAGCTAGTTTCGAATTGTTCTTTCCAAATTAAATTCGCATTCCAGGTTGTTACGATCCTTAACAACTTATAAGTATGTATGAAATTTTATTTGAATAACGTTAAAAATGAAATTAAAAAAAAAAATTTTTCGGCACGTAACGCATTATCGTTTTTACATAGGTTTTATTTGTTTCGATTTACGAGTGTTTCACATAATGAGCAAGATACTGGAAAGAATTATGCTCGTTATGAGAGGTTCCTCTATGTATCTCAATTAAGGTTGCTTGGACACGACTCTCGAATGCCAGAATCTTTCAGGTTTCATATCGAAAATGTGACACCGACAACACTAGAGACTTATCACACATTTCAGTCACTATCGCCCGAGATAGGCACTCGATGTACAAGGGTGGGAACAGATGCATCGGCATGACGTAATAAATTCGTATATGGCGGAAAATAAGTTTCACTTAAAAAAGTTGAAATTTGACAGAAATAATTATATAGGATAAAAGAAATTTAAAATATTTTTTCTCATTTTTTCGAATCCAAGTTAGATAGGCGGTGCTTAGTGAGCCCATAATTTATCACGACAGCGGCTTAAGCGATATTAAGCGAGTCTAAAGTCAGCGTAAACTAAATTCTTAATATTAATAAAAATAAATCTAAAGTTGAAAAGATTTCGGTAATGAGCTATGAATCCGATATCTTCGCCCGCTTTGTGGATAGATGCCCACCCTGTATTTTAAGCGGTATAAAGCGAGTTTCACACGACAGAAGTTCAAAACCCATTTTTCGTAATTTAGGGTTGCCGGTGATATAATGAATCTCCCACATACAACAATAAGCGTGACACGCACTGATCAATCATCCAATATATCGACTGAAATTCATATATTTATAAATTGCTCCCTGTCGCATGGGTAGACAAAAAGAAATTAATTTATACCTATAAATGATAAAATTATATCAGTTCTTTGGTAAGCTCGGAATAAATTGTATATTTGTGAATACCTCGCTGTCACACAGGTAAGCAAAAAATACAGTAATTCATTATCAAACTTTACAGGTTTAAAGTTACCTAAAAACCTTGGCCCAGTTTTTAAACTTTTTTGGCGTAAACGCTGCAATAATGTTCTATGCTACGTTTAATGAGATAAGCGTCTGAAGTTTTCTTTTTTTTAATTTGCAATAAATCAATTTAAATTCTGAGAATACACTCATGACCAAAATCACTTTCCACAGCATGTCTCCTATCCTCAGTGTTGTTCCCTTTTGAACCAAAATAAAATCCTCCTCACTACGTGACCTTACTTACCTATTCATTACACCATTAATGATGAGAGGGACTGTTCCTCTCGAAACTATAGTTGTGATAAATATTACTTAACTTGTGTGCATTATAAAGTTTAATTAAGTGTATATTAATATAATCATTTGCATCACAAAGTAGTCTTATAGATTATAATGCCCCACTAGGTGAAACCTGTTCTGGGGCTGCAATAATTAACAATTTAATAGTTTTCTTATTCTTGGTTGAATCAAATTATATAATAGTAGAAAAGGAATTATAATACAATAGAAAAAAATATATATCGATCAAAAGTCTCAAGGTTTAATTAAAAATGAAGATATTCGTAGTCGTACCACGAAGGTAGAGAAGACTCTGATAGACAATTATTTGATTTTAGATATAGTGTTTCAAAGATGTACCAAAAAATCTTAAAATTAATATTTGTTTTCAAAACACGGGACCAGAAAGAAGTAGTTCGATCGATGGATGAAAACTCTTGACTAATCGGGAGCTGTAGGGCCAGTGATGATGGTGATGATGCATCTGATCGAAGTGAACGCATTATGTAAAATTAATATTATATATACGCGGTTATGTAAAATTAATATTACTGATAATACCGGTCCAAGAGAACAAACATATGTTTCTACTTCTTCTTGTGAAGCTTTATCGAACTCAAATTAAAAAATATAAAGAAAATTTTGAGTTTGTCCACATTTTTCAAAACACAGTGCTGGATTTTGTCCCAGAGACATCATTAATCATGATATATCAATAATTCGGAAGAATCTCTTTATACACATAAGGGATATTTCTTAAAAATTCCAATCAAAAATAAATATCTCATAAATGACATCTGTTGTTAATTAAGGGGAATGAAAAAGTTTTGGACGCCGGTCGCGCTAATGATAATTACAATGTACATATGAAAAGAGTTTTAAAACTTAAATATATATACAACTTCCAAAAAAATTATAGACGTGGTATTTCATCACGGGTGGAAATGATGAACGTTACATTGTGTAAAGTGATCACTTACCGTAGCCAGCCGTACTATAGGTCCTAAGCCCTATGAACACCCAAAGACTTCTATATCTACTTTTCCGTAAAAAATGTAATTTCGTTTCTATGAGACATCTATAATTTATAATTTATAAAAAATATAAATTGGTAACCTCATTAATATCGGATGTAAAGAAATTATTTGAAAATATACTTTCACACACACAATAAATCTACATGATCGTGGTCAGTAACGAAAATGAACATATTTGTTTAAAATCAAATTAATTAATCAATTAGAAAGACATACAGAAAAATGTAATTCACGAAGACATATTAGGTTACTACTGGGATTCAGACCCAGGTCACCTCCTTTCCGGGGCCGGTGCTCTGACCACTAAGCTATAGCAACCCTCTATGTTTCCGTGAATATATCGATCTTATATGTAGTTCTCATTACTACTGGGTTCGAATCCCAGTAGTAACCTAATATTTTTTCGTGAATTAGATTTTTCTGTCATTGATTAATTAATTTGGTTTTAAAATTTCACAGATCTTTGTTCTGAAAAATTACAACTTCACAAATATGACTGTGTTCTTGAATATATATTTGTCTAATGCTGAATGTATCTAAAATTTATTTTAAATGTTATTTTTATATGAAATAAAATTTAATCTTGCTGACATTTTCTGCATATTTACACTAAAGGTATATGAAAGAATTTTGCGAGACTGCAATACATTCCGGAGCCTTTATATTAAACGGTCTCCCAGACTCCATAATTCCCGGCGGTCCGGCTCTAGGGACCTCCATTGTTCACTTGGAGATGGGATTCGGTTCATTTGCTTTTACAGTTTTCTTTTATAGCAGAAAGCGAAACTTTTGGATACGATTTGTACGACGAGCGGCAGCTTGGATGAACATTTCGATCATGTAACAATTTGCAAGAATCTATTCTTTATCGCTGAGATCGCTGATTTAAAAACCTACTATCATCGACGAAAATGCGTAGCGTTTTTCAATTTCAATTTTATGACGGCAGTTATATAGGGTTCGTTAATTGTTTACATATGTATAAACTCAGAACTACCTTTTCAAATTTATTTATCGATCGTTCGTAAGATTATTGCGCCTTGATTAAATTGCTGAAATCAGAAATTCTGAATACCTAAGTTTTTTTATATCTTTTATGTTTATTTAAATATAATAAAAACCCTTATTTAATTTAATAGAAGTCCACCAAAAATATAAATGTATTATTTTTTTTAGAGCAGCCTCTTTTGAAGCATAAATTATAAGAACACTATTTAACGGATTTGGGAATATGTTTTCTCGGTATTATTGAGAAAAAAATAATGTAACACCTCCATACAGTTATATTAAGCCCACCAATTGAAGAAACTTTTTTCAATAATAATGATATGTCGACAAAATGTTATTTATGTTAGTATATAACCACTAAAAACTACTTTTTTGTCTACCGGTTTCGAGACGTAACCCGTCTCTTCGTCAGGACAACCACTACACTAGCATGGAAATGTCACTACACACCGCACTATAGTACTATTTACACACCAACACCTTCACAAAATACTATTCACATGCGTGTTACTCTTACTAAGGCCAACATGCACCAAATTTCTTATCAAAAAGGATTAAGAATTAATAATACTATGAGATATAACTATAAGAATACTGATAATAAACTAAGTGCATGTTGGATTTTAGTTAGTTAGTAACACGCATGTGAAGAGTATTTTTTGAAGAAGTTGGTGTGTAAATAATACTATGGTTGTGCTGTTTAGTGATATTTACGTGTAGTGTAGTGGTTGTCTTGACGAAGAGCCGGGTCTCAAAGCCGTTTAAAAAACAAAAAAAATTAAGCAAAATAGTAATTTTTAATGACTGTATACTAAGATAAATAAAAATAAAAAATTCTGTCTGACCGAAAAATTAATGCTTTAAATATTTTAAAAAAACATGTCGATTTGGTAATTTATTGATTTATTGATTAAATAGATTATTTATTTTCGTACACAATATTCGCCGACCCCAAATAAAATGGGAAATGGGATAAGAGAAAGATTGTCGAACACAATATTTAAAAATATGAAACTTATTGAAAAATTATTAATTCTATACATTTCAATACAAAGATGCGATACAAAATGAAAGAGGAGTCATGAAAAATGGTGCCGGTCGTCACTAAATTTCGCTCTCATTTCCGGACGATCACAAATTCGCCTTTTGTCCTAAATCACGGTTGTCAAATTAAATAGTTGACTTCAATAACTAACTATTTTTTCTAGTACGAATGATTGATTTGTACGTTCTGCGAAAGAGGACGAATAAATTGATCTTATCGTTGTGAAAAAATATGAGAGAAAAAGTTCAAAATATGTTTAGTAAAATTTCACTTTGTTTGACACTAACTTATTCACAAATTAATAAAGTGGTGTCAAACGAAATTATATTTTATTCAAAGATATTATGTCTCACTATAACGTGTTTGCGTCGTGTGAAAAAAAATCGTTTTTTTTAAATCAGATTCATCTGTCACCGTCAACTATTGATAAAAGCTAGTGAAATGTTTTTAATTAATATAAATTTTAAATTAAAGCACAAAGAAAATTATAAACTGAAAAATCTTTTGAAAACGGAAGACTCGTGTTCAATTATTCAATATTGGACGCAGATTGGCAGATGAAGAATATTAAAAAACGAAATGGTACAAGACGTGTTTAATATCAGGAGTAAAAAATGAAATGTTTTCATAAAGCTAAGAGCTTACAGCGTGGATGTTTATTTATTTGTTTGGAAAATAAGAGATATTTATAATTTAAGCATGTATTGATAGGGAGAGGACATCTTAAATGAGCTCCGCGTACTAGGGAGGCTAGAAAATAGGGTGGCGGTTATACCTACATGAAATTGATTGTAAGTGACGATCATGACTCAATCAATTAATATAAAATAAAAATAAATTATGTGCTATTGTAACAATGAGCCATGTATTGTTAAAGATGTGAGCATTGAACACCCCGTTACAGGTGATACAAAATGGTGAGAGTGGTCATGGTAAACATCTAATTATAAATAACCAAGTATGCTAAAATTATTCAGATAATAAAACGTTCCCTATCCACCGATTCACCCAACGGCACAGCATGAATCTCAAAAGCTAGTATCTACGGGGATCATAGTGGATACTTTCGAAATCATTATTTGTTTAATATAGAGGGTTATGTGATCTGAGAGGGAATTTCACAATAAATGGGAGTACAGGTAAGGTAAAATTTTGTTTTATAAGACTCTAGATTGATATCATTTACAGCTAGTTATGATGAACGGCATATCTTAAGTAAAATTATTAAAGTATGAAATTTATCTGGGTCTCCAGTACAAAGAAATTTTTTAATTCTCGCATAAAAAGCAGTTTGACATGAAGTATTATACAAAAAAGGTCTTGTAGGACTCTTGCCTCATAATCCAAAGGTCGTGGGTTTGAACCTCACTCTAGACCAGCAAGTCAGTCTTATTTTCATAGCGTAAGCGTTTAGCTAAATTTGAAAATAGTAAGAATATATATGTGACACGTATTTCGTGTTCGAATCTCTATTTAAAAAAAAATCTGCACATCAAAAGGATGTGACAAGGAACGAAAATTTACCAGGACAAAGAAAGCAATTGGACATTTTCATGTAACAAGAAAAGAAAGAAGGTTGGTTATGCAATCTCGTGAAACATGATACGTGTTTAACTAAAGAGACAAAATTGTAGAATTCGCATGTCATGAAATGTGTGATACGTATGTGTGTGTTTGTGTGTGTGTATGCGTGTCTCTCCGGTTTGTACCAGAGGCTCAATTTTCATGATTCAGTGTCCAAAATCGCGTTCCAGGGAGATTATGACGACCTCATCACTGCTGAGCCGTACACCTCGGTTCATCAATGCAGGCTCGACTTCTTAGACTTCTTATTTGTGGCCCACATCCAAATAGACCGTTTAGTCGGGACATCGTTCGCAGTGACGAATACAATTTAGGTTAGACTTGGCACGTGGTACATCAAATCTCTAGCGCCATTAAGAGATATCCACAGATGGCGTTATACATAAATTCTGGTATAATCCATATGTAAAGACAGTTTTGGTGTTGATAAAAATAAAGTCTTAAAGCTGGCACAGGGCCCTATAGCAAAAATATAAACAAATAATTATTTCGTGACTCACGTATTCGGAATTCCAATATGCGTGTGTAAACGGTTGTTCCAAAGTACCGATGTGGTCTCCGAAATCGCCGCACAGGGCCCCCATACCAAGCAAAGTACACAACGAGATTGACCCGGTTCGTTCGTGGAAGATCGCCCTCGCGAATCTTATTGTTGCAAGTTCCACGGAGAGATTTTGACCAATCACGCGTCTCTGCCAAGCAGGGCGTATAGTGTGCCTTTTAAGTGAACCTTCGTACATGGGCCGAGTACCTACGCGCCTCTTTATATTTTTATTTTGGGTGCGTTCAACATTACGTCAGTTGAAGTTATTTTAATTAAGGCTGGACATTCACTGCAAATGCATGTTTCGGCGTTTTTTACGAAAATGTTGGTTTTTATTATTCATTTATATCAGAATGATAAATGATAAGATAGACTGAATTTTTTTAGGGCAATAACTCAGGTAGAGCCTTTGTTATTATATAAAAGTAATAAACTGGCATTATTTACAATAATTAATAAAATATAAACATTAATCGACAGGCCGCGGCCAAAAATCGTTTTTAGTGTCCTAGGCGGCGCTTATTCTTTATGAACAATTATATTTATGCAAAAAATTTTGCAAATTTAAAACATTATTAATATTGAACACTTCTTGATTTCATTAGTAATATTTCTAGATAATGAAGTATACTTTATACGTATAAAAAAAATATTATGCGTACATATAAGTATTCATTAAAATTTTGCGCTGCCTAGGATACTAAAACGATTTTTTTGACCGTGGCCGGTCGATTAATGCTTATATTTTCTTAATTATTGTAAATATTGTTCAGTTTATTACTTTTACGTAATAAAACATGTTCTAAGTTATTGCTCTAAAAAAATTTCAGTCTAGAATATACATTCTGATATAAATGGATAATGAAAACCCACATTTTCGTAAAAAAAAACGACGAAATATGCATTTGCAGTGAATGTGCCGCCTTAATTAACAATTTATTCCTGATGTTTTGTAACTTAATAGAATATATAAGAGAATAAATAGACAATATTAAACATGTTAAATTATATCCTAGTTCGTACTACAATGTTCTTGAAATTACTTTAAAATAATTTATGATTTTAATTTTAAATTTTTATCATTATAAAATTTTTCGCAAAAGGCTGATTTTTTATTTGTATTCGATTATCGAAATCAATACTCTTTTGCATACCAGGAACGTTTTACTCCACTTAAAGCTTCCTGACACCGGCTCTCTTGAAACGTTAATTTTGATGAAGACACTATTTATCAAATTATCTTCCAGTCGCTACACCATCGATAAGCCCGCATAATACATGACGCGGAAATGAAATAGCTCCGGTGAATATTCACGGAGCGCAGACTAGTGATGGAGTTCCTGGGTCTGAGTATGGATCAAACACTGCCTAATTTAATAAACAACAAACTATATTTGAGATATGTACATAAATAAACATAATGTTAAACTTCAGTAAGTGGCCTTGACAGGGAGATCCACTTTCACCACTGGTTAATCTAATTCTGGAGTACGTGACGAGGAGTAACAAACAATACCTGATGACAGTGTAGACTTTCCATTGGCGTATCCTGATGACCGGGTCTATTTTGCATAAAGTTTACGTTATCATAACAAATCATGGCTTGACCGCTATTATATACAAGTAACATTGAACACTACGTCAATTTTGAGGTGATGGACATACACGTTTCGGTTGCACTCAACTTGAATCAACATAACAAATTTATTCATCATTTAGAAAAGACATACAGAAAAATCAAATTAACAAAAACATATTTTAGCTGCTACCAAGATTCGAACCGATGGATCTCCACTCTATCCGAGAGTGGCGCGTTATCCAATTTCGCCACGGCAGCTTGGTAAATTAACGAAAAATTTTCGACTTTATATGTCGGTAGTCTCTTTTTTTTAACTGATTAATACACATATTATTCAATTTTCGAAAGAAGTCCACTTTTAATAATGCGATAGTCACAAATAACTTGTGTATCTACCGCTAGTGGACGCCAAAGCCATTCCCGGATAGAACGGAGGTCAGTTGGTTTAAATCCCGATAGCAGTTAAAATTTTTTTTTGTTAATTTGATTTTTCTGTGTTTTTTTTAAGTGATTGACATTCCTAATAATTATTGAGTGGCATGATCTTGGATTATGCCACTCTGGTTTCATTAATTTCATGTTATTAAAATTCGCTTCGAAATATGTGAAGTTCAAATTACCTGAAATGGACAACCAACGGACTCCATCACAATTGTCACCATTTATCGTAAGAGATCAAGCTTTTGAATCAGTTGAATTGTTTAAAGGTCTAGAAACGAATGTGGCAAGAATAGTCAACTTCTAAAATAAATAAAGAGAAAGATAAAATCATTATTTTGTCCTCCTGTTTATTTGCTTAGAGCGAAGTCTGCAGGAAAAACGTCTAATGAAGTCCGCGGCCGTCGAGATTTTATCAAATAATTTAAATATTAAGCTAAACACGACGCTGAGACTATCTATTGTTCTATACGAATGTAAAACTCTTAGCTTTGCGCAGGAAACGCAGTATTTAGGTGTTAAAAAATCAATTCTAACCCAAGATTTACGTCTTAATACACATTACTTAACCCGAGAATGACGTAGATTAAAGTATATATGTAATTTTGGGAATAGTGTGACGCTCCAGATATACTAAAGACGGGAAAAGTGTGGTAAGCGGGCCGCGCAGTAAGAATAGATCGAAGGTCCCTAAAGGTAAACTAAGACACTTACAAAAAATAATTTTTACAGAAGACCTGTTTGAAGTTTAGCTTTATACAAAAAATAACGTATTTGTCCTCCTGTACATCAGCTTTTTTCCTGAAAAACGGAGAAGTTTTTTATATATGTACAAAAAAGAAAAAAGTACATTTGTGGTTGAAGTCCGAACTCAATTAATGCCAAAAAAATACTGAGATACAGACGGATGCCAAGATGAACCTGCAAAAATACAGAAAAATGGCACCCTACGTGACAGCAGTTGGGAAATTTGAATCCTTTGAGAAAAACTTAAAAAAATAACATATACCTGTACACAGTAAAATAAATTTTAACTAATATAAAAACATGCTCACAAATCTCTTATGAGATTCAATTACGGAGCCGAAAAACAATACATAAACAAACACCCAGGCATGAGTAAATCAAATCTTCTCATCAATGACATTTTTATTGTGATCTCACCGGGAATCGAACCCGAAACCCTCGGTGTGAGATGCCAGTGTCTTGCCCATTGGGCTAGGAGGGCTGCAGATGTCAATTGCATGCGTTTAATATAATACAACTACCCTACAAATACTACAGCCTTTCACAGTCTCAAAAGGAAATTTCAAAATATTAGGTCCTTACATATGAAATTGGCGTTTAGTATGGGAGGAACATAAAGCCGATTTTTTTTTATTATAATATATTTATTTAATCAAAGTATGTACCATTGCTATCTATGCACTTTTGCCATCTCATAGGTAGTTCATCGCCTTTACTAAAAAAACCATTCAGACGGGAATCAATAAAATCTTTGAAGGCGGTTTGGACTGCCCCATCGGAGTTGAATTTTTTCCTTTGCAAGAAGTTATCCAAATTTCGAAAAAAATGGTAATCTGTTGGGGCAAGGTCCGGAGAGTACGGTGGATTTCTTAGACATTCCAATTGAAGCTCCTCTAATTTGGTAGCCGTCTGTTGTGCAGTGTGTGGTCTAGCATTATCATGAAGCAGCAGTGGCCTAGAGCGATTAACCAGCCTCGGTTGTTTAGCAGCTAGCTTTTCCATCATGGTTTGCAGTTGCTGACAATAGACATCTGCCGTAATCGTCTGGCCAGATTTAAGAAAGCTGTAGTGAACGACACCAGCACTAGTCCACCAAACGCTCACAAGTAACTTTTTTGGAGTCAATTTTCGCTTGGGGCATGGTTTGGCTGGTTCGGCAGGGTTCAGCCATTGCGATGAGCGCTTCCGATTATCGTACAGGATCCACTTTTCATCACAGGTAATGATTCGATTTAAAATCCCTTCATTATTGTGCCGGTTGAGTAATGCAACGCAGCAGTCAACGCGCGTTTGTTGATTTGCTTCACTCAATTCGTGAGGTACCCACCTTTCAAGCTTTTTCACCTTACCAATTTGCTTCAAGTGGATTAAAACAGTTTTATCACTAACACCGCAGCCTGTAGCTAACTCGGATGTGCTTTGCGATGGATCCGCTTCCACAATAGCCTTCAATTCTTCATTATCAACTTTGGTCTCCGGCCGTCCACGGGGCTTTTTCTGCAGGTCGAAATTTCCAGAACGAAAACGTTGGAACCAAAAACGCACTGTGTTTTCTTTTGCGGCACCGTCGTCATACACATCATTAATCCTTCGAGCCGTTTCTGCAGCACTGGTGCCACGGTGGAACTCGTACTCGTAAATAACGCGATATTTCAAGTTTTTCATTTTGTAAACTGAGTGACGCAAAGAAAAAAACAATTGAGGAAAAAACAAATTAATTATAATTTTCAAAACACAAATACATGAATAAATAGCTGTATAAATTTGGATTTGGAATTCCTAACCAAAGAGAAGATATTTGAGATCAAATTTGCCAAAACGGCAAAACGCCAATTTCATATGTAAGGACCTAATATTACTACAGTGGATACCAATAGTGCATTGGCAATAGGATATGAATCCAAATTATAACAATTTCTTGTCTATCTGTCCGTCCGTCCGTAATTTCTTGTAACATCCGTAACTTTTTAATATTAAATTTTAGTTTTCTAAAAACTTTTTTTCAAAATAGTTTTTTTTTATGAAATTCTTTTTTCGATTTTTTTTCAATAAAATAAATAAATACTTATTCCTTAGGAACCGACATGTTAAAGTAAAGTCATTTTTGACGACGGGTTTACAGCTAGTTACATAATAATAATGAAAATGTTGCAGTAAAAATATGTCATGGGGATCACCACGGTGGGGGACGAAATGAAACATTCGTAAGTAATTCCAAACTTTTTAAACATAAAACACAAATCACTGGACTCAAATTTAAGCTGGAATTCGCACTACTACGCTCCATTGTCTCTGGTACACTTCATATTCGTCGTCTAGAATGTTCCATCCGTCTGTGAATCACTATTCATACCGTTTGTCGATTCACGCTGTACATTTTTCTATTCACCCGTTTCTACGTTATTTGCCAGGTGCCAAAAAAGTCTTCCCACAGCACTACTATTATTTATTGAATCTTCTACATATTTCTAAGGTATATTTTCGTATTTTTCACCGGTTTTCAGATTATTCCAAATTCTTCTAAAATGTTATTAATATTTAAAAAGCATAGATTTTGTGGTCAGAAATTTTAACAAAATGTCATTTATATTAATATACAACCACAAAAAAAAAATCACTTTTTTGTCTACCGGTTTCGAGACGTAACCCGTCTCTTCACAGAGTAACACGCAATGAATAGTATTTTGTGTAGGTGTTGGTGTGTAAATAATACTATGGTTGTGGTGTGTAGTGATATTTACACGCTAGTGTAGTGGTTATCCTGACGAAGAGACGGGTTACGTCTTGAAATCGGTAGACAAAAATGTAATATTTGGTATTTATATACTGACATAAAGAACATTTTGTCTTCTTAAATGATTCAAACCGTTCAGAAATCAATAAACAAAGCAAAATAAAATACAGAGAACATTTTTAAAACAAAAATATTCTAACTTATTGTCACAAAAGCCGTGAGAAAATGTTAAGCCGAAATATCAAAATTTTACTCACGATCGAAATTATTAAAATCTCAACTAGCTTGAACAAAGACAAAGCCGATAGATTCACCCAACGTAAAAGTTCACGCATGAGAATATTACGAGTTACGAGACGTTTTCCTGAACCACGCACATTGTGGGTGTCGCCTGCCGTCCCTTGGCGCCGCTTCAAAAGGGCGCACTCTACGCCAAAACTAGTGTGGTAAGCCGTATCAATTTTTACATTTTTCTGCTATTTCCTAAAAAGGGCAGCCAATTGAATTTACGGCTTTCGGGGTCGGCGACTCTCTGGAAGAAAATTACTATTTTTCGGTATTTTCTAGAATGTTTTCACGTCTCATAAAATGTCTCAACGGATTTTATGGATAATTTCTAAATTTCTGCGAAATATTTAATTTTGATTTTCATATTACATTATTAACAATACCTTAAGCGTAAAAGCAATGTATGCAGGTTAATCTTCAAATTCTGTGAAAACAAACGAGACACGAAGTGTTTTTTGTGAGGACCCACAGGAATAACTGTGCATTAAATTCACCGTTACCACGCATGCACCGCCTTGGAAACAAATTTTCGGAATTCGTAGACATTTTTCGTTGTAGGAGCACACCCGAATTGAAGAATTACTTATAGAATGAATATACCAACAGTTTAAGGGACTAATATTTTACTTATGTTTTGTCCCCGTGAATTATATATATTTATTTATTTTAAAGTATCCTCATTACTGTTTATTTCCCTTATTAAATATGTTTTGATTTTATCATTTATATATTTTTTTTTTGGTTTATTTTATCTTCTTATCTTATTTATCTGGTGTATTGGTTTAATTATCTTTATTTTAAAGGTCTCTATTTATTACTGTTTGCTTGTGTACTAATCATCGTTTATGTATATATTGTTCATTTCTATTGTTCATTTTATTTTGTTTTATGTTGTAACATTTTTTATTATTCATTTATCTTAAATACGTTAAATTTATATTATTATTTTAAATTATTTACTGTTAAAATGTTTTATATTATGTATGAAAAAATCATTTTAATTTTTCGTACTGTAAAAGCCCAGTAGGACGTTTATTATTAATATATAAATAAACACAAATTTCCGTTAACCTTATGTTCTATTTAAATTACATAAAATAATTTCATCTGCTAGAATATCGAAACTCTTTATATTCTTCTTGAATTTAAATAACTTATAATAAAATTCGTACTAAAACTAATTATTTAATTAGTTTTACTATAGAATTAGGAAAAATCATGCTTTATTTAGAGCGTTTGAGGTGAATTATTAATTAATAATGAATATTATCAGTCATTAAGCTACATAAATATTAAAATATTATTTTATTGGAAAATTTTTGAAAAAAAAATGGCGTTGTCATGTCTATTTCCGCGGAGATCTTCTGCCGTAACTAATATGTGACATTTTCGGGTGCATGTTTGTCTGACTCAGAAAAGTTATATAGGTGCTTCTTTAGAAATGAAATATCTTAAATAGAGCATACGAATTATTTTTTTATAAGTGACAATAAGAATAAATACAACTAATTATTTACCTGGTTGAGTAAAAATGTAATAGGTGTAACCTCTTAACACATTTTTATTTCAAAATTAATATAACCCGTCAAAAATGACGTACTTTTATCATATGTAGGTGAACAGCGCTATCTAGAGTAGAAAAGCGTCTTGATAACGTTGGTGACGTTATTAAATAGAGATTATGCATTTTTGATTCTTTTACCTCATTATTAAATTTAACCTCATTATTATTTGAGCCATCTGGTAAGGTTAGTGTCGGACAATGTTACACAGAGAATTATAATATACCAATGACATTTGCGATATAATAAAGGATGCACTTATTACTTTTAATTTTCTTTAAAATGGAATGTTAAAAACAATCTAATTCAGAATATTTTCTTAAAAAGGCATAGTCATTTTATTAAATAACAATTTTGAAGTCATATTAATTTTAAAAACAGAATGAGATCAACTATTCATTAGGAAGTTACGGACGGACATTCGAATTTTTTGTTAATTGGGATTATAAAATTTCAAGGGCTTAGTAAATAAATATCAAGATTGTATGATATCGAATTTACGTTTAACAGTTTTTTTACTAGCTTTTTATTTTACCAGTTTTCTTATATCTTTGCCAGTTTTAGTTAAATATTTATACATAAAACTAATACTTATAATGCTCCTTCTTACTTAGCGGTCCCTCATTGCTAAGATGATGGCTGCCATATTTTAAATATGTATTCGAGGATGGCTTAGGAGCTCTATTTAGAACCGCACACCTTTCCACAAGTTTTTTTTTTCAATAAAGATGCGAACACGGAATATGTATCGCATCAGTATTCTTACTATTTTCAATCAAAGCCAAAAGCCTGTGCTATGAAAATAGGACTAACTTGCTGGTATCCTGGAATGGCGCTCGAACCACCGATCACCAGATCACTACGCGAGCGTCGTGACCACTACACCAAAAAGCAATTCTTGTTGGGCACATGCATCCGATGGGTAGTGGGGTTCTGGGAGAAGGGTTTCTCTCCTTTTCTTTACTTCTTTCTCTTCTTCTTTTCTCGGCAATTGCATCGGTCCTACTCCGTTCGATTATTTTCCCTGCGCAGTGTACTTTTGGCGCCATTGTGCTAATTTTATTAATTTTACGTTCCAATAGGCGAAGAGTCCCAATTACAGAAGCGACACACATCACAAAACACCCAGGTTTGAGTAAATCAAATAGATTAATTGTGACCTCACCGGAAATCGAACCCGGAATCCTCGGTCAGAAGCCAGTGTCATGCCTACTGGGCTACGAGGGCCGCAATACGGTATATCATTAATAATAATGGTATATCTATGGGAAAAAAAGTATAATTAAATACAGAATCATAACGGCTTTCCCCGAAACGTGAAAAATAATTCTTTTTCTTGTTTATTGAAGTCGCCACAAGATCGCATGTAAAATCATCATCAAATAACATCTAGTCAATTAATTTTCAACAGTAATAATTGCATACATTTGTCAAAGAGTTGTGAAAAACAAAACAAGCCGGCAAACATGCTATTATAAAATCTAGCAACCTATTCATATTATGCCATTAGACAACTGACTTCATGACCCCCAACCTTATATATTAATGACTTTTTTCAGTTTTATTAAATGAAAATTTTAAATTTACAAATTAAAATCCGCGCGCATCCATTCAATCATCTCAACACACGAACCGATTCTAAAAGTGACGAGGTTATGTATTCCAGAAAGAAAAAACGTCCTTCGCTAGGAGAAATGATAAAGACTTCCCAGTTTAAGGCAGCCTTCGGGAGAACTGTTAACAAACGTTATTGATGATAGGAAGTTTCTTGTGCTCGGAAGCCTATTCTTAACCAAATGTCAGACCTTCTTTGCCATTCAATCTCATCTGAGCAGACTATACAAATACTTTGCTTGATAAACGATTAATCTCCTCATTTAAGTTAATCAGGTTTAAAGCGAAGATTTTATTACCCGACAGAGTTAAATAAGATGAAAAGTAGATACACCATTTATTTTTAAAATTTAACCTTACAAAGATAATTAAACTTGTTTGTAAAAACTTGAATTTTTTTATCAATGTTTTCAATAATGAATTAGAAATGTTAAGGCTATTTTCCGATATCTTTCGTTTACTTTTTTTCAAATCACCTATGGTTACTAGAATATTTCTTAAAAACAAAATTTTTAAAATAGCAGGTAATAATTAATGCTTAAAATTACTTATGAAGGTAATGAAGAAAATGGTTTTATCCGAAACCGGTTTGGAATGAATATACATACTCATATGGTTTGAGACAATGTTAATTGTTGAGAATTTTATTAAACATCCGAATTTCAACCACAATTCCGCAGTGCAAGTAAATATTAAAAATGTTAAATGATATATAAAATATAAATATTGAGTAATGGAAAAGTTCCGGGCTTACTTATTTTTTACGAAGATGGTTTTTTCGGTAATACTTGCATCATATAAATTGTTTTATGCAATTGAGTTTTAGTTTTATGAACTTTTCGCGTGTATGTCGCAATGTATACCTATAAAACTCAATGTCTGTCTGTCTGTTCTCTATACAAATCCACACCGTTTGTCCGATTCGATTCAAATTTTTCATACTTATGCTTTAGGACCCGGCGGGTAACATAAGCAACATTTCCTCCCTATTCTCATACCCCTTCCCCTCCCCCTGACATATTTTCGATGCAAATCTGTACCGTTGAACCGATCGGACTCAAAATTTGGAAACTTATGCTTTAGGACCCGGCGGGTAACATAGGCGACATTTACTCCCTATACTTTTAACCCTTCCCCTCCGCTTATATCTTTTTGATGCAAATGTATACCATTCGAATCGAACCTTTGTTTACCCTCATAAATTTATTTTTAACTTAATCCTTAACCCGTGCAACGCCGGGTAAAGACAGATAGTTTTTAATAAACTATATTTTTCATACCATGATGAGATAACCAAAATCGAATCACGATTGCAATTTGAATTTTTCTTTTGATTAATTGTGATATCATGTAGCAGGAGCCTTTTGTGCAATTTGTTTAATGGGATATTTTTTAAGAGCCATTGATAATTAAATCGATAACCAGAATATTGCAGTCAATAAAAGATATGAAAAAAATTCATTATGCACATTACGAAAGCAATGAATTATAACATTTAATAACAGAAAATTTCAATGATTTATTTACAAAATTTCTCTCACGAATGACAATTGATTAATCAAATTATATTTTTGTCTACATCTAATATTTCTTAAGGGATCCAATATTGACGTTCGTCCTCAGGGATGGTTCAATGGGGTGTGGGAGGTATAAAAGGGGTATAGGGGAGGAACCCGGTTCCGGAGTCAAAATAAATGGCCAAATTACGACCGGATATGGCTGCATTTATCTTTTTCGCAGGATTATATGGGGCTACACCGAACACCCAATGGGTAAATAAATTGTATGGAGGGATACAGAAAAAATATGTACTTTTTTAATATCACATCATACCCCAAAAAAAAAAATTGAATAAATTATTGGCAGATTTGAGGATTGAAAATGAGTTCATAAAATTATACGATCTACAATACATATCATTTAAAAGATATTTAATATCTATTCTAAACTAGAAGAAATTATTTTTTTAATTTTGACCATTTTATGCTGCTGCTGCCGCGATGAAATAGTGAGTCGCTTCAAAAATTAATTTTCAAAATCAATAGATAAAAATGTGACTTTGTACAAGGATTCTTTTAAGTTTAATTTTTAATAGATAATCATAAAAAAATTGACTTTGTACAATGAGTAAAAAAAAACTTTTTTTTGTATGTGTATGATAGCTAATTAACCTTCATCACAATCAAGGTTATCAAGATTTAAACAGTATTTTATCTAGCGAAAAAAATTAATTATCTGTAATCACCTGAAAATAATGGCATTTTGGCTGGTTTTTAATCAAATAATTAATCTATCCCAGCTCAGAATATGAGATGAAAAGATACCTCAGTAAATAAATGTGGGATATTTCATAAAAATAATGAATTAAATATAAGCATAATATGAAGTAATTATTTTATAGTATTCAATTAAACAAATTCACCATCTACATTGATTTACATTTTAAATTTACTATCGCTGAACAATTCAACTCTTTTCACCATTAAAGTATGTACAACGTCTTTCGGTAAATATATTGTTTGCCTAGTTTAAATTTTATGGCACTTTACCGATATAAAATTTTCAATGTCACTAACTGAGTTTTAAATAAATATGAAATTTGAAAGCATCTCCTTGGTCAAATTTCATCTTTTTTGCACACATGTCAAATTTATATTTATAACACCAACACTACATAGTAACACACTCTTAAGATGATCTTATTACTTTTATGAGACTTATTTTTGAACAAAACAAAATAAAGTCGTCTAAAATCCTCCTATAACGGACTACTTTTAGTGTATATTCATGTAAATTAATACGTGATATTAAGTTGCGTGCATCACATCCACCATAAGGTATATATTATTTAAAATGTACGCAGATTTTATTTGAAATATGTGAAAACGCGCCATGATTTAATGATATTCAGATATATTTATAAGATTAAACATTAATTACAAATTCAAATTATCAAATACGTTATTAAATAACTTAAATTCAGTTTGAAGGCAATAAATTTCAATTGGACCAGTAAACTTGGAACTTCGAATAGATCAGATAATATTGCATTGGGGGTAGCTACTGCTGAATTTAATTCCTACAAATATCTGTATAAATTCAAAATAAACTACGATAAATATAAATGGTGCCTAATCAAAGTTTAATATTGCTAAATGTTTACTCCCTCCTTTCCGAGCTGCCCAGAGTCTGATGGAAAAGTGGGGGCAGTGAGTGATAAAAGATGAAGATGAATGAGAGTGACTCGATTGATCTGTCGGGGAACTGAGATAGCTCGGGTATTGCTTTTTAATATGGATATTATGTCAAACTACCAAGAATATAATATAACCGGTGACACGTGAATTTTTTCCAAAGTTTGTGAAGGTAATCTCGCGTCAAAGCGAAGGGTGTAAATTTTAATATATTTTTGACAATGTCTATAAGCTGCTTTAAGTAAGGGTTGTACATGAACACGTATTTTACTAGTATCTTAAAATTTCTTTCTGTCGTGATAGAAAAAATTAACTGCGCATATAAGAGGAAATAAACCTTGTTTATCATGTGTAATTCCACCGTTTATGTAAACATTTTCTCAGGATTCATAGAAAAAGATGTATGTACGCTGTAGAATGGAGCGTGTTAATGGCCGCCATGGAACGAAAATATTTTCTCTAGAAGATTACATACCATTCATTCCATATATTGTCATGCTGCAGACAAGAATTTTGTTAGCTTTTTCAGTACATACCATTAATTAGTTTTAATCGCCGGAATATTTTTACTACTAAGTAATTTTCTTAGAAAAATGTTTTATCAATAGATCTATGTTAGAATGTTATGTTAGTAGAGTATGTTAGAAAAGTATTATTTTTATTTCCGAACGTCCAAGAATTTTAATAAGAAATTAATTATTAAAATTTTTTGACAGAAATAATTTTGTGATTTGATTTTTTTTAATAACAACTTATTCTTAGTTATTAAAAATTATTGAATGTTTTATTTCGTGCATGAGGATTTAAATTCTTTTCACTAATGTACTATTGACAAAATCGGCGTAAACTTTGTAGAATTTCATAATAATCTTCTATGAGGAAAATTTTGAAAAATGACACAGTTACAACTTTTCTTGAGTTTATTAACACTATCCGAATTTCGAGAGAAGTTCTCTTTGTCTTTCTTCATTTTTAAAAAATCCTAGGTTTGTTAATGTTTTAATTTATTTATTTTATAGTTTAGTTTTTCATTTTCAAAAGATATATGTATTTAATGAAAACTGATGAATAAATGATGATATCTTTCCATAACACAAATATGGTACAAACGCAATAAAAGATATATATATATATATATATATATATATATATAAATATTTGAGGGCCCAGGCAAATTTATCTTATATATTATATAAAAATATTCTAATTCGTAAGAATATATTTTAATCTTGCAGACTTTTTATAAAAATTTGCTTTCTGTTGCAAACACAATTCGCAAACGTCTTGTTATATTTTTACCTAATCAGATTGTTAACAGACGCCGTAATTTGCAACCCATTTAGTAGCCTTTATAGGTTCTTCATTCAAAAACACTAATGCATGGCCGTAGTGTTTCAAATTAAAATATTGCAATAATGAGTGAAAATGTCAGCACTAAGCGACAAACCCATTTTTACCTCAATATTAATAGACATTAAGAAAAGCCATTACATCCACAATGAGAAACAGAAATATTGCGGCATTAAGGCCGCTACCACTCAATTTCGTTTCAACAAAGTTATTTAAAAAAATTAGAAACTTGAATGTGACCACAGCCTATAAATTATAATCAGAAGATATTTTACGAGTCACAAATATAACACCAATTCAAGTTTGAATTACGTAACAAGTACAAACGAAGACTGTAAAAGCCTAAATGAGATATTCCGGGTCGGTTGAATATTTCTCTCTTCATCTTCTCGTTTCTTCGAGAAACTCTCGGCGGTAAAAAACAAAGTTACTTTCAGTTTAATTGTTAATTATCTTTCCTCTCCGCTTTGGTGAGTTTATGGAAAGCGAGCAGGAATTCTTCGCGAGTCGGGACGCTCAGTATTCAAAAGACATTACTCAATTTAGCCCGGCTCGGTATTCGGAATCCAAACCTCGGAATGCTTCGGATTGGTCCAGCGAGAGGCCCCGACGTCACCAGACACCGGGGATCGCGCTATGCGAGGGATGTGCTCAGAGGGCGCAGCGGGGGGAGTTATTAGCGCGGGACGTGAAAACACGGGGACGTACTTCACCACTCTTGGGCGGAGGGTTCGTGATGGTTCACGGCAGTTCATGATCAGGATGAAGCAATCCTCCGGGAACCAGGAAAGCACGACACGAAAAAATACTTCGGAAAAAATCCTCGTTTTAGATATTTTGGCACTTGATTAACATTACATAAAAGGGTGTAGATTATTTTATTAAATAAAATATATTTTTTAAAACTTCTGAACGTAGTTTTCTGGGATATTTTTCCATGTATATCCGACCTTTTTGGAAAACATTTCGGATCATATTGCGAGATCCATCATCACTGTGTCATATACCTACACTGCAAAATATTCCAGAAAACTACACACATTAAATATTTTTAATGCAGAGAGCATTAACAATATGATGACATAGCAAAAAAATAGAAGAAATAAGTTACAATAAAAATGTAATCATCAAATACTAGATTGTTCGAGCCCCTTTCCAGGACACCAGCAATTTAGTCCTATTTTCATGGCACAAGCGTTAAGCTTAGTTTAAAAATAGTATTGATGCGACACGTATCCCGTGTGCGCATGTCTATTAAAAAAAATCTATTATAAAAGCTCATCATATGCATTTACTACACTTCAATACAGTGTGACTATCTACTGTTGCCTACAACTCTGTACTCCATACTACTATACTTACATAGTTACATACAATAACGAATACTACAGCGGGTGCGAATTGTGCATTAACAATGAAACACAAAATCTTAATCATAAAGTGATAAAATGGATGTGAAACATAATGATGTTATCTCCACTTGAGTTTATGTAGATATTATATACTTTTCTAAAATGACCTGGAATTACTGGTGTAAAGGTTGTTGTAATGAGAATATTGAGAGGAGAGGAGAAATTAGAACTCAGGTATTAATTTGTTAATAAAATTACTTTCACCAATCCTTCTCCTCTTCTCCCAATATTCTCGTTACATCCACCTCAATACCAATAACTCTGGCTCCTTTTGTTTGCATCTAACTTATTTATTATTTTTATTTCCACCTAATTCATTTCAAAATATATATATATATTTGAATATAACCAGTTTGATACTTCATCTGTCGATGAGAGTTTCTGATACCCCTGAAACTCAAGTAGTTAAATATAGTAAAAATCAAATACTGATAATATTGTTCTTGTTTTCCATCCATTCTAATGATCATCATGAATAATCTCCATAATGTTAACGCCAAATCCATCAATAATATCAAGTGAAATTTTTAATTGTCTGATATAACAAAAACTCCCGACATCATGAAATATGCACAGCTTATTCTGTCTGGAATTTCTAGATCAACGTGACCATTCAGCTTGAAACATCATTTTCATCAAGAGATATGAAGCTTTAAAATATTCAATTTACAGTCAAAAAATACCTATTGAGAAGAAGAAGTTAACTAAGGAACAAAATTAATTGTTTGACTGTTTGCGATATTTTCTTAGCTTTTTCGGGAAATACGAAATTAATATATGCAAAAATCTAAAAACTTGTATACATGAAAATAAAATGTTACAATATAAGTCTGAATATATTGCGATGCAAAATAAAATGATCAATAAAAAAATACAAGAAATCATAACGAACATAGGATTACACAGCAATATAAAAATAATTTTAACAAATATTTAGCACCAACATCTACAAAACTTAATTAAATATTATTGATATTATCAAATATTTTTGAATATTGGTGAAACAAATCGGAATGAAGATTAATTTAGAATTAAAGAAAGAATATAGAAATTTATAATAAATGGTAGGTAGGTACACATAATATGGGTAATTTTGTTTGGGAAATATTTAATATAATTAAAAATGTGGCAGATAGCAAAATAAATATTATTTTTTTTGAAAACACATTTTATTGTCAATTTGCTATTTTAAAACTTATGTAGTTCTACAATATATAAAACAAGTAAATTGAATTTACAATCAAGATATGCAGAAAAAATTCATGTATCAGAATCGGATATCTCATCGATATCGTTCGTTTTCCGGTTTATTTTTTTTATATACCTAGATAATTCATTTCAAATATTAAAAAAATATAAATTCGTTTGATACTTATTTTAAATAAAAATATGTTTTTCAAGTATGAGACATGCCCAAATCACAGGAAAGTATTGTACCTACCTGCCAGCGAAAGATAAAAAAATATTGCGCTAGGCTTATATTATTATATACTCATTTCTGAAATAGCACACTACATATAATAAGGTGTAAACGTGGATTTATATTGAGATTGTAAATTTATACTCGTAATTTGTATAATAAGGTAATAAAAGAAGCCTGTACGTCGTCTTGAGGTGAGTGTTAGCACTAAAATCAGAAATTTTGATGTTCAACAGAGTTCGTTATAACAAGTTTCCCAAGGAATAAATATGAAATATGACGTGGGCTTACTCCAGACGATGTTTTAGTGGATTATATAATAATGCAATTATAACAAAATTCTGATTAAATAAATTTAATCTCCTATTGTACATATTCTCTTAATCTTATCTCATTACAGGCTTTGTCAAATTATTGAATGGAATGATCAAGTATATCTTAAAAATTTTGTCACAAACTGCGTCGTCAACGTTGTGATATTTATTTGTTTAAGAAAATTATTAAATACAGATCCCATTTATCATTAAAATGGGAAAATTAATTATTAATAAATATTGAGAATATAATGGGTGTTATTTAATGTATTTTTTCATAAATATAACAATCCACTGTGCACGTAGAACCAATTCCTTATATTAACATAGCTTCCAAAATAGTAATCCAGGAATATACAGAGCACTTCATCTAAGCTACGAGCATAATCTCTATATTTATCTTAACTGTAGCTATCTCAGATTGTAATGTTTACAAATGGGTAGTACCAAGGATGCTGGATGGTACTGGAAATATAGCTGGAGTAACAACAGCCTTTAGTAGCAGTGGTAGATCTCGGGTTAGGTTATGTTTTTTTTTCAGTAGTTTTTTAGTAATTTATTTTTTCAAAAAGAACAGCACTGGGGTGTTTCAATTTAAAATATGATTTTTTATTAAAACTTTGTTCTACACACACAATATGAGTTATTGATTAGTACTATAGTTTTGAGACTTTCATTATCAGATATATTTAATAACTAACTTAAATACAAAATTTATCAATCTTCTCGGCAGGTTAGAGAGAAGCGTGGTGAGGAAGGTATGTTCTTTTTGGCCAATAAGGAAAAAAGCTCTAGTATCGGGGAAGTGGAATGAAACGTGATATTATTCACAAATTTGTATTTAGAATTGAATTTTTTTAGAATTTCAATAGTCTCCAAACTGTTCTTTATCCATCCACTGTGAGGAATCGAGTGAGTATTTGCATTTGCGATGTTCGAAAGAATGACAGTATTTTTTAAATTTTTTTTTAAATTTATTTGGTAAATGTACTAACTAAAGAAACTTAACTTTTCAATGTAATATAATTAATACTCATTTATATTACACGCTTACCCACTTTTAAATGAGAATTTATTCTCGTGTTTAAAAGTGGTGGGCATTATCATATATGTATATATCTATTGTTAATGTAATCGTTAGTGTAAGACATTAGAATAAATGAGTAAGATGTAGACAAAGAAATATTAATTACATGATTGGCAACTTCAGAGAAGTCGTTATATTTTTAAACTCATATTGTGTATTCAGAACAAAGTTTAAATATAAATCAATTTTTTAAATTAAAATGTTGCAGCACGAAGTAAATGCCAAATCTTTTGATTATACTGGATTGTTTCATTTACTGGGTAAATAAGTATAATTTTACTACAAGCTTAGAAATGACTATATCGTGTATTTCTGAAAAGCATGGATTCCTAACTGAGCTTATAGGCATTCGCATTTTTACTGTCCCAAAAATACCGCTTCCACCCACAGCACATTCCGTTTCGCCAACCTTTCTGACAACAGGATTCCACAATAAAATTAAGGCATGAATCCTCTTGACGTCAATGGAGAGTTTGACGTCAACACAGGTTTTCTGATTATCCCTAAATTCACGGAGTAAATAAAATCGACGGTCATTATCGCCGACCGTGTAGGGTTTCAGAGTAATTGAATGAGTGCATAATAATGAGTAATTATCTAGAGTTGTTACTATTAATGGATGGAGAAATCACACATAAGAAAGACGTCCACGGAAATCTTCCACATACTAGAAGACGATCTTGTTTTAAAAATTCTACAATCTAATGAGCTTGCACAAGAAGATGTATGGATGTGGATCAGACGATAGTTGTGTGTCAGGACAGAAGTATGGTGTTCCATCCTCAGCTTACATTCTCGAGGAAGCGACTAGATGATAAATTATTTAGTTAGAGATCACGTTCATTATATTATTGTGGAGATGACGATGACATGATTCTTTTTATCCGTTCGTTTGGTAAGATTTAATCTGATCGTTAAATTAAGTAAAACATCAATTTTATTACCGTTATAAGAGTTTAATAATATTTTTTATTACTTTAATTTCGAGATTAGAGATTCTGTTTCTCTCGAAACTTAAGTAGTAAAAAATATGAAATATTATTAAACTCACCCCGAGGTAACAACTAATTTAAAGATCATCTTGAATAATGTCTACAATGTTGACGTCAAATCCATCAATAAGATTTATTCGGTTGGAAGCTGCTTTAAATAATGATTTTTGCAACGCTTTGTTTTAGTAACGAAAAAGTTTTCTTTGCACATTGTGTTTTCCGCGTACCTTATTTTTCACTGAACAATGAATTATTTCATACTTTGTCTCCTCATAAAATGTTGAAAGTTCTTAAATTTTCTTAAATATTTATTCATCTCCCATATTAATATTTATATTTTGTTATATTCTATACTTCGATTTTTTATTTATAATTTTTAGTATACGTTTTACCCTGAAGAAAGGACCACGGAAGGATGTTGGTATTTTCAATAAATTAGTGGTTTATTCTTAAATTTTCTTATTTTTGATTTTTAATGCATCTCAGGACTTCTTCGCTTAGAACTTTATCTACTCAAGATAACCTTAACATACTTCTGCAATACCCCATTTCGAAAACCCTTATCGCCTTTGTCGTAGCTTAACCGTAAGTAAATACTTCAAAGATATAAAATCATTCACTACCAATGTAGCCTAACCTAACACTACCAGTAGCTTAACCGTAAATAAATACTTCAAAGATATAAAATCATTCACTTACTACTACTTCACTACCAATAATCGATTGGAAAATTATCTGTAACGAGAATATTTGGTGATAAAATTTTTTATTTGGAACCAGAGCTGAGTACGTAAGGCGATTCTATCAATATTTGTAGTTGACACACAACAAATAACTCATTGAAGTTTTTTTTCCGATCAACTTAACCATAAAAATTTTAGATATATTTCATGTTTATCGGTTTTGGCGGTTCCAGACTTTATACAAGGTTATTGGATGTCGAAAGTGTTCGTCAACAATCCAATAATCTTGAAAGATCTCAAGAAAACGTGCGCCTCTAAATATCTTTTAAGTTGCGATTAACTCTTATCAGGGTCATAGGTTACGCCATTGAGAGGGTCTTAAATTACTGAGGCTACTCGTGGAGTATAAAAGCAAAGGCACAAATATCCAAAAAATTAAAAAAAAAATGTTATGAATGCAGTCACCGAGGATAACTAATTTAGATTGTACTGAATTATAGATTTTAAGTATATATTCCTTCCAAAATTATGTTACCTGTAAAAATATATACTATATTTTTTATAAAATCTCTGATGCAGTACTTAAAAAATTAATAATCCTCGATGATTGCATTCATTTTTTTTTTGATATCCCACATTGTTTTCAGAGCATTTGAATCTTTTTAATAAAGGAATTTACAATATTGTTCATTTATATGTTATAATGTCCTATAATTATATAATATTCTATCTAAAACTAAAATTTATATCGTGTTATAGTAATGCACTTCCTTCTATTCCGTAATATAGCGATGGTTTAAGATATTTTTGATTTTAAAGGAAAATATATTTTTATTGTGTGCGCCATCTGGGTCAAAAGCTCGAGATATTTTCTTTGAGATGATCTAATAGAGATGATTTTCTGATCGCCCTTCAAGAATGCTGCCCCAATTCCATCAAGCATCTGCTTTCACTGGGCGACCCACTATGCTAGGAATTTCCTTAGGCAGAACCTTCTAACCAGAAATAGGTCGAGAAAAGACAGGGGTGACAAGGTACTGCCTGAGGGGAACCTTAATACCTTACGAGTACCTTAATGTGATGGAATGTGAATACCATATTAATCTGTGCATCTACTGGATTCGATTATTATGTCACTGAATTTTATAGAATGCTCGTATTATAGATTTGTGCATAATCCAAGATAATGGTCTTTATTACAGATCTGTCTGATAATAAGTATCCTCGATATAATTGAATGTCCTGATATATATATAAATTAAAGATAATTGACGCTCAAATAAGTATTGAATAAAATATAACAAATAATATTTTATCTTTTCAATTGCTTCAGCAACATTGTAGATTGACATTTTGAAAAATATTTATTGTATTATTTGCATAAATCTACTTATATTATTTGATTAATTACACCTACAAGTTTCGGAAAAACAAAAAACAAAAGACATTATTCATTTTGATATTTTGACATTTATATAACACCCTGACGATGGAAAGGTATCTCCGAAACATGTAGGTATAAATCATCCAATAATATAAGTAGATTTATACAAATATTACAATCAATATTTTTAAACAATGTTTTTTTATGTATGTTCTGAGAACACAATTAATTAATTTATCCACTGCGGGTTTATTTATTATTAAATTAAGATAAATTATAAAAATCTCAGAGACTAAGCTATTTATATGACAAACTTTTTGTACGGAAGTCTTTTGTACGATGGCTTAGGGATTTCAACCTGTATGAGATGAATTAAGTGATCACTCTACATAATCCAAAGTTCATCTAGCCGCAGCGATTCTTCAATTTATTTCACTTTCCTGCCTCCCATCGCTGGAAAATTCTACCTCAAGGTATTTGAATTTATCGACTTGCTTCAGCTGGGTGTCATGTATGCTTATCTAGCACTGCTCTTGGTCTCTTTTTACGACCTTAACCTCTGTTTTGGCAGTACTAATCTTCATCCCAACTTGAGTGCACTCTTCATTGAAGGAAGAAATCGATTTCCACATCTCCAGCTCTTACGGCCCTTTTTGTTTGGTTTCTCCGGCTTATCCTGTCCATATAACGGGTGAACAGATGGTGCAAAAGTGGGTAACCTTGTCCAATCCTATTCCGATGTTGAACTCCTCCGATATTGTGTCGTTTATTCGTACGCAGCTTTTGCAATCCTCATATAAGGGTTGGATTGCCTTCCCTTAAATATTATTATCATAGCTTTATTTATCTGTACTTTAAAATCATTTTTGCATACTGTTTTCATTAGCCATGAATATAATGCTGATGTACAGTTTCCACTAATTTCTAGCTGGAAATCTCAGCTCTCAAATTTCATTTCTAAAATACTTTATTTTAAGATGTAAAAAATTACTGATACATAGTTAGACCTGTGCAAAGTAGTTAATTCTACTAAAACAATAAAAAATTACATACATGCTTAGATAGACTATTGAACTTTGTCTGAACTTCGAAGGTAAGTACCAGTAAATGGCAGTTAGTACACGTAAATGGATTTTAACGGATAATGCACATTTTTATAACATTCAATTTTCCAATACAAACCTACTGTTAGAGGTAGATCGTCTTAAAGAGTAAATTCGAAATTTTATTATTTATATATTATATTCTCTTCTCCTATGCATTCAATTAAAATGTAGAAAAATTATTTCTTGGATCGTTATTAAGAATATCGCTGTAAAATGACGGCAGTGTAGATTTTTTCGGGATATTTTTCCATGCATACGTTTCGGATGTCCAAGGTGAAGACGATATTACACAAAATTGATATTCAAATTTAATGTGTTTTAATGCACATAATTACTCAATGTTTCTGCTCGGAATTTTTAAAATGTTTTTAAAAATGTTTAACCTCATTTAAGCCTACTGTTTCAAATATTAAAAACTCAATCATTTGTGGTGCTTTGAAACTTATTCCTACGTGATTCTACTAACATACGTATTATTTGCGTGTTGAAATAAACAATAAATGCACAAAATGTATCCACTTCATTAGCAGAAAGCAATGGTTAAAGCATTGAAAAAATTAAAAGAAAATAAATAATAATATATTTATTTCGATTAAAATTGCCTCCGGGAAGTACGCTAAGGTCGATTATTTTCTCGACTGATTGTTTTTACTGCTGATATATGTCAGTTAGGTATAATAATTTCACAAAAGAAATCTTCCTTTCATCTTTTTAAAATTACTCCCTTTCTTCTTATGCCATTTACAAAGCTGGAATATTTTAACACGGTAAATTTAAATTATCAAGGATACATTCAAAGAAATCACAATTTCTCTAATAAGATAAATATTATTTTATTGTAAAATTACCATTATATTTTCAATTAAGTTTATATATTTCCTAATAATGTACGCGTCGCAACGAAGTAATCGATTTGATACGCGCAAACGGAAAAATAATTTTTCATCATTTATTGGTGGAGATGGAAGATATGTAGTGGATAGTGGAGGCACAGATAACAGGTTTTCTTCCTTCGGGTATGGATTTTAAAAGGGCAGAAAGGATATATATGACACAATCACCAAATAAATCGGAACGAATGAATAAAACGATTTTGTTATTTTCACTGAGTGGTTAGATTTGTCGTTCACTCTTCACAAATTTCACGGGTATTTTTTATTTTATATAAAAAATAAAAACGGACAGTTTTGATATATAATGCATATGAGCACTGTAGCATCAATTCGATATACATATATATATATATATATCTATATATATATCTATATATATATATATATATATATATATGTATATATATATATTATATATATGTGTGTGTGTTTTAATAACGTGTTGAGGTGGCTGCAGTTTGAATAAAATTTTAAATTTTTATTGCATGGTAATTTCAAAGTAAAAAAAAAATATTACAGCCATTTAAAAGCAGTAAATAAAAATAATATTTAGATAATTAATAAAGCGCTGTTTTTCTTAAATTGAAAAAGTAGAATATTCAAAATTAAATGTTCTTGAATAATTATATCAATATTCATATTTTTTGGAAAATATTTGTGCGATCGAGTGAAGAATGAAAAATTTAAAAGTGGATGTAATGCTGGCTGTAGCATAGTTGATAAAATAAAGAAGGGATCACTAACATGGCTTGGCCACGTGGAACTTTTGTGCTAGGAGAGGATGGTAAGATAATGTATTTGGCTTGCTTTGAAGCCAACAGGAACGGAACTGTTATCTGTTTGGCATCCGTGAAAAATCTGACGTAATAAACCAATATTGGATGGCTCTGTTAAAACCTTCGAAGATCGATTGGCGTGCGTGAGAAGATGTATTAATGTGGAAGAGGCGAAAGCGGTGTGCCAGGGCAGAAGAGTAGTGTTATTTTTTCTCTGCCTACCCTTGCGTAAAATAGGTGTGATGGTTATTTAGTTAAATCGTATTAAAAATTGATTTTTGGGTTGGGTGTGTTCTCAAGATTGTCATTCTAAAAAAATATTATACACGTAAACACTTTTTTAATGTAAATAAGTTATTTGCATTGAATCAATATGCAATGTAAGTAAACATATTCATATGAATTAAACTTTTTTTAAAAATTAAATATAAATTCATTTTGCTAAAGAAAACCACTTTCTTTTATTATTAATATTTATTAAATAAATAATAAAGTGTACTTTATTATATATTTCATATTACACAATACTTATAATATATTTTTTAATTAACATGCATTAAAATATGAATGAACTCATTGTTTCTGTAAATCCAAATGACCTCTTATATTTTTGCTGAAATTCATCTTATTTTACTTCAGTAATTTACAAAATGCCAAATAAAATTTAACTTTCACGTTAGCTTGTAAACAGCGCCATTTGTTAGTAAGTTTCGATAGCATCGTTTTGGCCGCGAGTTAAAGCTATGAAAACACTGCGATCAAGCGTAGCGTAGCATCTTGGTAGCGTTAGTGACGAACACATTGTTACAATAGTGACGGATCTTGTTACATAGAGAAAGAAGAATGAAGAAGAAACAAATTCGTTTTACTGTACATGTCATCTACGCATTTTTAAAATTATTATTTTCTCCCAAAAGACGAATTGCCGTATTGGTTATTGTAAATTACCCATTACACAACCGATTACATAACAAATTATCAAATATTGTAAATCATCTGTTACCCGTCAAAAATCCGGAACATTGGTGCGCGTCTTTGCTAAGCCCTAGAATATATGTGTAGTGTATTTTTGGCGATCCACGGAGAGGCAACGGTAGCAACATTGTTAACGTTCCTGCCTTTGAATTTGGTGACACGGGGTGGCAAGCTCCATGTCCGGCTGTTTAATTTCGTTTTCTCAGCTGTGAATTTGAATGAAATTACGGACGTTACGTTACGTTACGCGGATAGACAGACAGACGGATGCACGGATGGACAAACGGATAGACTTCTAAATTATTATGTTTGATTAGAGGGTATGTTTGACTAGAAGGAACGTGTATTTGATAAGACATTTTTATCTTTTATTGTGCGGTGTGATCGATAACCCTGAAATTATGCGGAGCATTGCTTTGTATATTCCTGATAATTACCTTAGACAGCATAAACGTAGATTGTTTCACATTCCAATATACAGGACCACCCTGTCGATGGTTATGCCTGTTGGAAGACTTACCGCTATACTGAACAATATCACTTTGGATATTGATCTGTTCTATATTTCTCTATTATAATATTATATAATATTATAACAGGTTCTCGTACATCTTTGATATACCTATGAAGAATTTTTATACAGGGTTTCTCATAGCTAGTACCAAAAACTTTGGGGAGTCTTCTTCATGCAATTTTAGATAGAAAATATTATTTACCATTTTTCAAAGCAAGAAAACACTTCGTGGCTTGACATTATATTAAATTAAATATAAAATATTATTTTATTTTTAATTTAATTTCTTTACACTCTGAGTGAAATGCTTACAATTACGGAGATAAACGACATCAAATTTTGTATTTTTTTTCAGTATTTTAAACGTATTTTCAGCAAAACGTTAAATTATCGCTACAGTTATTTATACGGAATATTAAAAAAAAAATTCGCAAAAAGTATACAAGTCAAAAAAAATTATTAAAATCTTGCGGAAATTTTGAAATTATTTTGCAAGGTTTTTGTCACTTTATTTGACTTTACTTGACTACAAGCAGATTAATTTAATGTAATAATATGTGCAAATCAAAGTTACGTTCGTAATGAAAATATTATTTACAAATAAATTAAAATTATCAAATGAACTGAAATTCAAATTGTTCATAATTTTATTTTCAATACTCTTATGTGGAGAAGTTCGACCAGAACAATATGCTTATATTAAGTAAATCGACAAATTTTCAGGCTCATATTAAAAGTTGTTAAATTATATAGAAATGTCCCTCCCCACCTACGCTGAAGGTTCTATATGTGTTTCTCGCCTCCAGGAATGTACCCTTACGGTTGGGTGAATACGGCAGGTTTTTCCTGGTGAAGTTTTTCACCTTTCAGCGAGGAGAGTAACCCAGTTGTGATGACCTGGTTGCGGCCGGAGACCCGCGGCCTCAAGTGGAATAAAAGCCTCGCAATAAAAGCCTTCCTTTATTATTTTTTATTGAGATTCATCAACGCCCCATCGCTAAAAATGATTAGAATGTATGCGAGGTGTTTGTTAAAAAGGATGTTGAAAATGTACACCAAGGATTACTCAATGGATCTTAAATGGATTCATGTACACCAAGGATTCTCAATGGATTAAAAAATTATAAAAGTTAATATCAACTATTTAATAATTATATTTATCCCCAATAATAATAATTTGGAATGTCCATCCGTAAGTTCCTGTCCTCTGTTGATCTCATCCCGTTTTCAAAATTCTTATTACATTAAATAAAAAAATTGACTTTATGCTTTTTTGATAAAATACTCTGAATTATGTTTTTTTAAAACATATAATCTAACATTTTATTTAATAATTCGATAAAATGAAAATGAGAACTAATAATTGCATATTTTATTATATCGCATATGTCATCGGTATTGAGCATTAATCAAAATAAATATTTTTTTATGTAATGATTAACTTTATGTCCATCACAAACGCGTATCAGAAGGCTCAAATAATAATGAGTTTTACAAAAAGGTAATTATAAGCATAAAAAGTATAATTCGGTATTTAATAACGTCCATTACTAAAGATATCAAGACGCTACACTACTCTATCTTAACTTTCCGCCTAAATATAAATATATCTAACAAAAGTGCGTCATTTATGATGGTTTATAGCAAGTTCAGAACAAATTTATGAAAATTTTTCACGCCATTTCCTCGTGACAGAAAAAATGGAGTTTTCTGTCATGAGATTCCACACTCTTCTGTCCTGACAAACAACTCTCGCCTCTCTATATTCGCACATCTTCGCCTGCAAGCTCGACGATCGTTGAGACTCCTTTCAGGACCATCTTCATTATCATAAGTATTAATTATATATATTCAAGAACACATTCATATTTGTAAAGTTGTAATTTTTCAGAACAAAGTTCTGTGAAATTTTTAAAACCAAATTAATTAATCAATTAGAAAGACATACAGAAAAATCTAATTCATGAAAGAATATTAGGTTACTACTGGGATGGTAGCGAAAAAATATTAGGTTACTACTGGGAGGGTAGTAACCTAATATTTTTTCGTGAATTAGATTTTTCTGTTTGTCTTTCTAATTGATTAATTAATTTGGTTTTAAGTATGTATTCTTTCAATAGAGACAAGAGAGACAATAGAGAGTTTCAACAAAACGAATTACAAAATACATCCATCGCTAAAATGTAGCATTTAATTATAAATTAATCAGTAATCACCAACGCAGTGAGCACAACAAAAAAAATTAATCTTCATGTTTGTGTTTACTGGGGTATTATGCCGTGTTGTTACGACCTTTCGGGCCGACGTTTCGGATCCCATTGCAGGGTCCATCATCAGGACCTGATGATGGACCCTGATGATGATGGACCCTGCAAGATGATGATGATGGACCCTGCAGATCTGATGATGGACCCTGCAATGGGATCCGAAACGTCGGCCCGAAAGGTCGTAACAACACGGCATAATACCCCAGTAAACACAAACATGAAGATTCTGAGTGGCCGTGAAAACCTAAGAACATTCTTAAAAAAAATTAAGTTAATTTATTTATTATACTCATACATTTCTAATAGATTAAGGATGTTCTGTTTACAAAACCATATCCGAGTACGCATCTCTCAAATACAACCATATAATTAGAAGACAGTGCAATTATATAGGATGGCCCATCGGGTACGATGGATTTAAGTTTCCAACTATTGTCATTGTCATTGTCAAATGTCATTGAGGTAACCAAAATACTAACCCATAAAAACTAAGTTTTTACTGTACTCTCTTTCTCACTTCTAGCTGAAACAGGTTTCACGCCTTCTCCACGCGTCGGGCTGCTTTCTCATTTGTATGGTTTCCAATTTGAAAAAACCGTTAAAATTTCGAAAAATCCAAAATTATACTACAATTAAATTTTTTAAACGAAAATTTGTTCAATCATTTTCATCGTCACCACGAGTCTGCCTGCAAAGTTTCAGCTCGATTGGATCACGGGAAAAGGGTTAAAAGTCGTTCCAGGTTTTTTTCGACAGACAAGCAGACAAACAGACGCTATGAGTTAAAAGATAGGGAGTAAAAATAGATTATTATACAAAATTAAAGAGAATTCTCACTAAAAACATTCACCTTCACCCTTTCAGAGTCCAATTAACTAAAGAGCTCAATCCACAAGACTATTTTAACAGAGACAATTCGCTAATTAGTTGATGGAAAATCTACCGGAGTATGACATTTTTTTAAAAACATCTTATTAATGAAGCTCAAAAACATCATATTAATGAAGTTCGTTTTCATTTAGATGGTTTTATTAATAAGCAGGAATAACGAATTTGGGGTACAGAAGTTCCTCGTATGTTTTCCGGAAATGCTGGCGTTAATTGGCCACCCCTCTAGGGTTTTATGAAGACTAAGTTCTATAAAATATAATATTTTATATTTAATCTCAACATGATAAATCGATTTAATTGTAATTTATTGTGTTTCATTTTGAAATGAAATCCGACGTATTCGATGGGCTACCCTTTATTACATATGACATGAATACTTATAATAATTATGCTTATTTCTATTACATTTACACTAACTATTAAAAGCCTTATTTTGGCCTTCTGAGATGTAGAGAGTACTGCGCACTATAGCAGGTAGGACTCTTAGGGACAGAGTTAGAAGCTCTGAAATAAGTGAGATCTGTCAGACAAAAGACATCGTGAGATGGGGTTGGTAGAGACGGCGGTACTGGAGAGACCACGTGTACACGGATAGTACAATGATGTACAAGATGGATAGTACAATAATTCCCCATGTGGTCGCCCACAATATACCCATGGGACATCGCATGCCTGGAAGACCGCCAAAAAGGTGGAAAGATAGCTGGTGCTCCATTTCCTAAGAAGACGGCTCCCTCTCAACAGATCTACGATCTAGAACAACAAGAGGAAGAAGACTATTACTAATTGAAGTATTGCGTACTCAGCCAATACAGTACTTGTATAGGTCTTTCCATATAAGCTTGCAATTGAGTTAGTGTGGGTACAGTGCTAATACGCGCATTGTTTCGTTGTGTTAAGTTTACGGATACGAGAAGTGCGCATCCGTAAACTTAACACAACGAAACAATGCGTGTATTACGCACTGTATCCCACTAACTCAATTGCAAGCTTATATGAAAAGACCTACATATACCCATAATGCTGAAAATTTCATATATCATTAAAATGTAATTCTCACGAAATCGGACATATGTAAATGTCATGGATAATTTATTGATCGGAGAAAACCTTTTGACCGTATTTCCCTCTAAACTTTGCAGTCTAAACTCAGTAAAGCTGAAACTTATTGGTACCGTACCAATAAACTGTACTCAGGTATGCCGATCGTTAGTACTTCCACATTCGTGTGGTGTTCCTTACAGAATACTCGAATTGATGCCGTGCAGGATATGTTAAACCAATAGAAACATTTGCCTAGAATATTTTAATCCAACTATCTATCTTATAGTTTTATAGAAAAATGAAAACTATTCATCATTGATATTTATAAAAAATGAATCTTCAGATTTTATTATATTTCTATATGTTCGACTGATTTTTCCACATTTCCAGCGATTATTGTTACTTCAATTATAGTTTAGTTGATTCTAAATTCATGTAGAATGTTCGTGATAATATTTTTTGTTTGTCGAATAATGTTATAACAATTTAATATCTCAGTTTGATTTAAAAAAATCGAGTTTTTGTACTTTTTTTAGTAATTCCATTATTTGTTTGATATTGTACCGAATTACTTAATTATTTATTAAATACAATTAATTATATTTTAATTGATTAAATTGAATAGTTTATCTTTTCCAAACATGAATTTACTACACCCGTGAAAAATCTAGGGAAATTAATAATACCGACTTGCCTTGCGTGACCGCGCGACATATGCCGCGCACTGATTACGTGTCATACTCTAATTATCTAAATCTTATTCCAAAAATTAAAAGACTTTAGGACAGAGAGGCGGACAGATGGACAGACGAACAGACAGATAAACAGATAGATAGACAGACAGCGAAATTATTATGTTTGTTTCCCAGCGAAGGTCCAGGAAACCTAAAATTTACTTATTTGCGATATAAAATATTCATACTGTAAAAAAATTACGCACACCTGTCACTTGTCACAATACCATCTAAAAATTGAGAATGGCTTGGATAATCAACAATTTTCAGGAGGCGTCTGAAATATTCGAGAAACACCTAGAAAAATCGAAAAGTACGAGAGTACCAGCATTTTCAGATATAATAAGACCGCCACGCGAGTTGTATTGTGGTCGCCTTGACAGTTCGTTACCGTGCGAAATCATTTCGAAGTGCACAGGTGCATAGGACGATGGCCAGGTGTGCCTAGTTGTGAAATTGCGAAGCGTCAAATATCGAAGTGAATAATCGAGCGAAGTTCTTACCTAGAAAGGGCGAAATAAACCGGAGCGATTACAACCAGAAAAAATTGTGTTATGTTCTGGTGAATTTTAAATAAAGTATTCCAGCTACAATAAAGTGTTTATTTACGAGTTATTTATTGCGAAATAGTGTAATTTAAAGGATATCGTTAAGTTTAATGAGTGTTAAGTGACTTTGTAAATTGAATATTTAATTAATTAGTAATTAATAAATTTCTAATTAATTTCAAGCGTTTTCATTCATTCCTCCCGCAGCCACAAAAGAGAATTCTTCATAATGCATGAAAATTAATTCAAATATTAAAGTAATGGCATGGAAATCTGTTCGAGCACGTTACTACACCAGCCCTGACAGTCAATTTGAATAATTTGGCATGAATTGGTAGACACGTGATGAATAATGGAAGCATTTTAAAAGAGCCTGTGTGTTAGCGAACAGCGGTAATATGTAACACTAACATTTTATACATAAAGTATCGGCACAAGCGGGGGGGGGGAACCTTTATTTTGCAGCCCTAACCCTCCAACAGCCCTGCCAGGGGTGTCCCTGACCCAGAAAGGAAAACCTCCCTAAATCTTGTTCCGCCTGCAAACACCTGTGAACTTTATTGACCCGAGCTGAAAGAGTGCTACTGAAACTTCCACAGCCAGGTATAGCTGATCTGTGACTTCAGGGGGAATTTATCACAGTGGTGAAATGTGGAGTTTCTTGTGTTACTTGAATTCTCTCTCGTTTCATGGTTGGACCGGATGCATTAAATATATTAAATAAAATATATGATTTTTTTTCTTAATGCTAAGTACAGTAGTCGGCAAACATCTTGAAATTTTTCGGCGTAGTGGGGGGAAGTTTGCGCATGTACCATTCCACCAACGAGACCCAAATTTTGTCTTCTGCGCGTTCCCCCACTACGCCAAAAAATTTCAAGAAGTTTGCCTGCAACTGTACCACACTTATTTTGTGAATCGTTTCATGGTTGGACCGAATGCATTAAATATATTAAATAAATATATGATTTTTTTTCTTAATGCTAAGTATCACACTTATTTTGTGAATTAAAACTTTAAATTAAACCACTTTATTATGTAAAACAATATTTGTAGTCAAGACTTTATTTTAAACTATAATATTATTATCAACTTCAATCTAATTATAAATAATAAATAAATAATAAAAGTACATTGTGGTAGAGTGCTGTATGAGGAGTGCGTAGTGATAGTGTGAAAGAGATGAAAGCATGCGGTAGGAAGCGGGGGAAACGGGCGACACCATTTGGGCACTGACGGTCGCACGCAGAGGTATTGTTTATGAATAAAAGTGATAATTACTGAACAAGATCGGGTATTCAATTTCTACCTTATTTCAAAGAAAACGTATCATACTCAGGAAGTGAATATAACACATACACAATCAAAAATTACAATATAACTAAGGAAAATCTACATATTTTTTTATCTAATTTTTTTAGGAGTTTTAAGAATGTATTATATTTATTATTTTTTTATATTTATCTATTATGAATGACGATCAAAACTTTGATTTTTAGGTAGCTAGGTTCACTAATTATAATTAATTTTGTAAGCATATCATCATTTTTTCGTCATTTCCAAATACATAAACGTTTTATTTAATAAAGCCTCAGTTATTCCGGGTAATAACAGTTAGCAAATAAGCTAATAAAAGGAAATAAAAATGGAATAATTATTATAAACATAATCGGGCGTAATAATTAATACAAATATGTAAATTAGTTTGGTAGAATTTCGCGAAGGGTTTTATTAAATTTTCCGACCTGTCGTTAAAAATCTCGATACGATCGCTCGAACGGACGAGATATTCGAGATATGGGGGTTGATTATAGGGAAGGATTTTATTTTTTCTTCTTGATTTTTTAAACCAAGCCTAGCTGTGTAATTGGGTCACTTGCGACAGGCCTCATCCCTCATTACTCGAGTTTGAGTATTCTTTCGGAATAGAATAAGTAATGCATTCCTTGTCAAAACTAATAAAACTTAAACTGCAATGACCTGGTAAAAAGGTAAATGATAGTTTTGTAAGCCTTCCATAGCCAAATAATATAAAAATGATTAAGGGATGTAGAAAAAAAAGATGGAGAGAAATGTAGATTTCTTTAAATGTAATATGTTTTATTTTAACTTTGTAATACACACACAATATGAGTTATTAATTAATACCATAGTTTCGAGAGGAGCAGTCCCCCCCATCATCAGATATAGATAATAACTAACTTAAATAAAATAAAATATTAATCGTAACGGGTAGATCAGGGGACGCGCGGTGGGGTATTTAAGTTTCTCGTGGTTTGGCCTATATATTTTTATCACAGTCTCCGCAAGTAATTTCATAAATCGCGCTATTTTTCATCACACCAATTTTACTAATATTATTATTTGTGTAATAAGTGGATCTAACGTGAGTTGGGAAATAATTTATAATTTTAGTAAAAATCGAACGATTACATAGAATTTTACGCCAAAGTGTATATAAGTGGTGTTAATGTTGCAAAGTGTACATAATAGCGAAGGGAAAAACTACATTTCAAAATGAAGACTACAACACACACACGTTCACCAGTTTGAAGACTACAAAGTGTACACTACAATTGTAGTAAAAACTACTTGAAGTGAAGTAATTGGAGTACTACGAAATGAAGTGAAGTAAATGAAGTGAAGTAATGAAGTAATTGTAGTATTAATGAAGTGAAGTAATGAAATGAAGTAATTGTAGTATTAATGAAGTGAAGTAATGTAATGAAGTAATTTTAGTATTAATGAAGTGAAGTAATGAAGTAATTGTAGTATTAATGAAGTGAAGTAATATGTAATACTAGTGAGTTAATATTTTTTTCTTTTTTTCCCAAATAAAAATTTGGCGAGCCAAAAAAAAAAAAGTCAACGAGGTAAATATTTAAGATAAATGGCGATATTTTCTCGAAAGTAACATTTTTCGACCCAGAGATTTCTTCGTTTAGCTATATCAACTTCCCAAAAATTAAATGAATAAACATAAAAAATGAATAAAGTATATGTACTTTGTAGTATTCGCTTTGAAATGAAGTGTACTATTTGAAATTTATACAACTTTGGTGTTTGTAGTTTGTAGTGTGCACTACACATCAAAACGTGCGAAGTGTGCACTTCAATGTAATGTAGTACTACATTGTAGTAGTGAGTACAGAGCGGACCCATCACTAGTATATAAGTGGTGGAGTATAAATATGTTTCAGTGAGTTTATTATTAATTTTTGATTTTAACATCCTGTCTATTAACGCGCAAGTATATCCATTATTAGTACTTATTTGATTAATTGTTTTAATTTCTTTATCATAATCAAAGGTATTTATGGTAATTTTAAATAATTTATTTAACATAGAATGGAAACCAATGATATTTGAAATGTAAATTGTTGTGTGAAGATATCATCAACAACATGTTGTAAATTATTAGCGATCTTTTTTCATGTTCCTAATATTGGGTTGATTGTTAATTTTTCCGAGGGGTGTATCCATATTTTTTATGGTAAATGAGTTAAATATATTTAGTCAATTAATTTTGTCAAGTGTCGAAAGGATCTTCTGTCTTCTGATATAAATTTTTATCAGAAGACAGAATATATCATATATCTCCTAGTACAATCGCTTGTTTTTTCTATTTTTCTTAGACCATCGTCCAATATATTGACTATGTTATCACGCCACATGTCCGGAAGACGGTTTTCATCACGATCATATCATTTTATTTTATGTATTTTTTTGTCAACAAATGACTTAATAAAAATAAATCTTCACTATCTTCACAGATCTTACTAAAAATAAAGTGAAAATTTGTAAAGCACTTATGCTCGAGAATTACGTAATCTAAGAGTAGATTTAAATAAATTCACTAATATGAAATTACCCACTCACAGTAATTATGCATAAGACAAAGAAAATTAAAAAAAAAAACGAGCGGCAAGCCTTACAGTAGTCGTGTAATATGGTGTGTAACATTTGACATCTCACAATTAAAAATATCAATAGAGCAACAACAGAAATTTAAATCAAAATTTTTAAAAGTATGTGCATTTATTTATTATTGAAGTTTGCCGGACTAGGTAGGTACCATATATCTACATACGCATTTTTATTTAGAAACGTGTTTAGTCAATTATATGTTTTAATGTTAATTTTATAGATGCCGGTAGTGTGCCGCTATACACATGTATGAAAACTTTGGATAAATATTAAAAAATAATTACATAAAATTTCAGAATGTAAATAATTAAGCGTAGTTATTGTTTATATTAATGTAAAAAAAATAAGTATTTATTGAAAAGTGTCGGAGATATAAGCCAAAATTTATCAAAGTTACAACATCCACACGCTTGAAACCAGACGCGCAACATATATAAAAAATTAAAAGCGTTGTCGATGCGATGTCACTTTCTGCAATAACATTCATGGAAGACAGGTGTTCTTATTTACTTGCGCTATCTTTCTTCTATTGGGGTGAGGTGAAAACAGTAGGGCACATAGTACGTTAATAATGCACCCTAGTAACGCGACTCGGCCGCCAGTAACGATTTCGTGTTAGACACAATCAAGAAATGAACAGCTTCGATTCGAGCAATACATTCTGCCGGTACTCCCCTTGGCCCCGCGATATAGGCCAGGTCACTGCTCGCACCCACCTCGCGACCCGCGCGGTGCAAGGGAGACAGGTGTACTGACCTTGCTCCGTACCGGAAATGTCGGCTGATGGATTAACAAGCTATTCCAGATTGCATATATGCATAATCAAAAGAATTTTACCGAAATAAGATACAAAAATGCAACGGATACTAACGGTTATACCCGAACGAGTCTTTTATTTTATTCTGCTAACAATTTAATCCTTTTCTAATTTCTTTTCCCTGTTTGAGAAGCTTTAGCTTACTTACTCTTATGACGTAATTAAAGTATCCATGCTTCCCCAGTTTTTAATCAATTTTTATATAAATATTTCAACAGTCAATACATTTCTAGGATCTTAATCTTTTTCATAGGAGCCAGGTTCCACTAAAACGTCATACAGGTAATAAAGAAATAATAATATAATAACATAACACAATGTAGTCACTCACAAATGTGTGCAGTAAATCCATCTATGATTAGGTAAAGAAATAATTAATAATGAGTAAAGCAAATCAAATACACAAAATATGAATAAAGCATTGTGAACAGTCTTGAAATGGTCTCTAGGTGGTTTGTTAACGGAGAAAGTATGAATGGTGACAAGATGCTAAATAATAAAATGTGTTATTAATATTATTAATATTTAAAGCATTAACTTTGTGGTTAGACCTAATACTACCGGTTTCGAGACGTACCTGTCTCTTCGTCAGGACCAATACACTACAACATTCACAACACTATACACCCCAACCATAGTATTGTAAAACTATCGCCACTATTATTCACATGCGTGTTAATCTTGTCAGAGAAATTGAACTACTGTAGTACCTATTTTTAGATGCCCTGTTTTCTTCCATAGCCAATTTGACAGTTGTCGGTTGTTTTGGTAATTTTGATTTTTTTTTTTAAAACATCACAAATACCATTTGAAAATCTTGTTTAGTGATGAAGCACACTTTTGGTAAAATGGCTATGTTAATAGACAGATTGCCGCATTTGGAGCTATGATTATCCATAAACTGTTGTCGAAACACCATACATCCAGAAAAAATGTACGTTTGGTGAGCTTTATGGGCCGGTGGAATCATTGGTCCATATGCCTTCAAAAATGACGAATGTCAAAACGTTACAGCCAACGGTGAGCGGTACAGAGACAAGATAAATAACTTTTTCATGTCTCAATTGGAAGGCATTAATGTTTCAGATATGTGGTTTCAGCAAGATGGCACCACTTGCCACATAGTGTGAGATAGGTACAATTAATTTACCGAATAAAACATTTGACGAACGAATAATTTCAGGAAATGGACCTGTTAACTGACCACTTTGCTTATGCAATGTGATGCCAGTAGATTAATTTCTCTAGTGATATGTAAAATTCAACGTCTACGCCGATAAAACAGAAACAATTGAGTACTTGGAAGCCAGCTTTCGACGCATTATTGCCGAAATACAGCCTGATTTACAGCGAAAAGTAAAACTACAAGTAAAACTAAAGACTATTTGTATTCGTTGGATAACTTTCTTATGGCTGAGAATCACATTTACTGCTCAACTAATTACGAGTGTTTCAGAAGTATCCTAAGAAAGAATTGACAGAACCGTAGACAACCTTCCTTATTAGTTTTTATCACACCATTTCCATAAAATGTTGACCTTAGAAACAAACCCAAATTCTTAACTATGTTAAATAAATTATTCTTTATTTAGTAAACAATCACCACGCGGTTAAATGCTTGAAGTATAACGTTATCAAAATTATTTTCAAATACATATGAGTATTATAGAATTCACAGAATGTATTGTCACGTGTCGTGGCTGCAGGAGGAATCAAAGGAATTTAATAACAGATTTATTGGTTACTAATTAATTAATCAAATATAAAAGGTCACTCAACACTATTAAATGTAACTCTATTATTTTAATTAATCTGTTTCGTTATAGACATTCGTTAATAGACACTTTTTAATCACTTAAATACTTTATTCACTATTTATTCACTAGATAAGGTTGTAGAGAATTATGTTTTTTTGTTTCATTTACCTATTTAATTATAGTATACCTCATTATAATTTCAGTCATCTGCTAGCGTTAGTGGCGGACATTGTTGCATAGAGAATGAAATATTTTGATTAATTAATTCCAATAACATATAAATGATTTTCATTAAACTGAAATATTTGAAAAATATATAATCAGTCAGAATATTATTTTACTGCCGTAAAACTGCGGTGCAGTTTGGCATTTATACAATTTAATGAATAGCAAAAAATTAATAAATATATATAAAAATAAAAATAAATTAAAAAAGAATGAAGTCAATGTTTTTATTTTTATTTAATAACAATTTTGAAATCATAGGTATTAATTATAAAAACGGAATGAGATCAGCTATCATACTAATTTTGAGAACGAAATCAGCTATTGGATAGGAAGTTTCGGACGGACATTCAAAATTATTATTATATATATATTTTAACTTATGGTTTTGATTAATTTTTACTAAGCTTAAATATAAAAATGTGAAATAATATAATATAAAATTAATATAATATTAAAATTTATTCTCTTCATTTCGAAGATCACAACATTCTCTGTAAGGGCTGTTACTTTCAAAAAATTATTTGTCTCTTAAGCCTAAAGTTACCTTCAATGTCCTCAAATAAACAGGTACTACCGGTGATAATACCCTTGATGGTCTACTCAGCAAATTACTAACTGCGACTCGCAGAGAAAAGTGTTAATGAAATAAACCTTTCGAGGCTCCAGCCGCGCGCCCCTAAATCTCTAGAATTAATGGCGTGAAGGCTGGGTCGGTCACATCCAGAAACATTTTGTACCTTTGTATCCCCATCCCATAGTTTATTGTTAAGTGAAATACATTATTAAATAATATGACACTTCACCCTGTTACATTCGTGATTTAATATGGAAGGGTTTCACTGTGAAGACCTTTGTTTTGACTAAATTATCATTCCAACAATATCATCTAAAATCTACCCGAAAAATTCTCTCTGTAACAATTATATATATATATTGATTATTTATAAGAAATTAAGAATTACATATTTCTTTTCTCGGATAATTTTCCTTTTTCCAATCTCCTGCAGCAGTTATTCAAAAATTCGGTCAAAACCATTCCAATTTAATATATTTTATTTATTTTCATTATGATATACCTATTTTTCACGACTAAGCTATGAAAGATTGGACTTACTTGGTGGTATTTGAGACGAAGATAAAACATTGTACTACGCGAGTCTTACCCTTTAAATAAATAAACACGTCCTTAAACATGCATTGCTCTCATTACGAGCAAGACAAAATGAAGAACATTTTAAATAATAAATGAAAAATAAACTATTTTCTATACTCCGGAAATACTTGTTGGAATAAATATTTCTTCTTCTTTTGAACGGTTTATTAAGGTTTACCGCAATGATGATTGAAAATCACCAGTGTGTTAGATTCTTATGATTCCTAACCTACCAACGAAATCGTTCGGTGTTCATTTCTCGCTTTATGTATGCAAGTGTCAAAGCATAAGGCGGCACGTGTAAATAAGGGTTGTGAATAATATTCACAGTCTATTACACTGAAGTTTATTGCATATTACTTGTGGTCACAGACGATGTTGCGAGGATCCATTGGTCAGAGCATATCCGAAACGACGAGGTGTCGAGCAGGGTGGGCGAAAAGAGGCGGCTCCTGAACAGAATCACTAACAACGAGCAAATTGGATAGGCCATAACATAAGGCTCCCAGCCCTTTTTTACCATTGTCGAGGGAAATATTGAAAGCAATAATCATTGAGATCGTCCAAGATCAAGCTACATAAGCCATGTTATTGGAGATGTGTGCTGCAGCACCCACCAAGATATTGTCGATGCACAGTTGTCGCACTTTTATCAGAACACCATTGATCCACTTTGTTTGTCATCGTATTTTCAAAATGTATCCTGGGAATTAGGAGTAAGTTACCCGATAAAAATAAGCATGGATTTTGATTATTGAACCCACACACTTCTTAATTCTTCGGCTGAGTGTACTAGTGAAGGCATCTAGATGACTTAATCTCTCATATGATTTCCAAACGTTACAATGGCAAACTTATTCATTATTGTCAAAATGCTGATGTCAAAAAAATGAAACTTAAATATGGTTTATAAAACATAAATAATTACCAAGTAATAAAAAATCAATTTCAATTATTTTCTTCGTGTGCCTTCTTCTAACTTCTCTCTGTGAGACTTTATTAATTTAGATAAATTAATAAAGTCTCACAGAGAGAAGCTGTTTATATGGGAAACGTATGTGGAAGTCTTTACAGGGTGGTCCAGGGCTTATGACCTAGTTTAAGTGATCACTTTACACAATGCAAAAAATAATAAATTCAATAAATATGTTTGTGATTTGCGCTTGCCATCATTTTTTTTTTAAATGTTTAATTGGTTAACTTAGATATAACCAAAAAAACTGCTTTAAAGAATAAATCATTTAGTAGGGAATAAAATATGTTTTATTACGAATCAAACAGAAACCAAACCCTAAATACCTAACCTATATTGAGTGAAAACATCTGCCATAATACGAGATTGGAACCATCTTTGAGAAATAAAAAAAGTTCTATCGTCATTAATAAATATATCAGATTTTTCTGCAAACGATTTTCACTTTAATATATCACCAAGATTGATGCAAAAAGGCGATCCAGTCGAAAACCTACCCCAGAGTGGATAAATTATACCGACCTTAGCATACCCGATGCTTCATCCCGCAATAACTTAGTAGGGTATTTTTACCAAGTACGAAAAATATTCGTCATAAATACGCACCACCGCTCGCAAACCTCACTTGATAATTAAACTTGGAGCTTTATGGCGTTGCGTGGAATCTGCTGTTAACGGTAATTGTTTTTTAGAAATACAGAAATGAAACAATTCGTCATTTGGCTTTAGCAAAATGACCGCAGCGATATCGTGGCAGAATCGGGCGCTGGAAATTTCGACGAGGTTGATAAAAAATTCTCGGAATTTTTGATTATCATCTTAAATCTTTATTTACTCAACAAAATTAATTTTATCATCTTCAAAGTAGCACCCGTCACGCAATTTCGCTACGATTATTAGCTTCTTCAGAGATTCTGTCATCTTTGGTACTCGAAAAAAGTTGCAAGAGGACAAGTCTAGCAAAAACTTAGTCTGAGACTATAATGGTGTTATTTTTTACCAGTAATTTTGATGTTTTTATTTCATTTTTTCCCAAGTAAAATGTAATCTGTTCGATACTTAACAATAAACTAGGCATTTATAATGTTTTTTTTTACTTTGTAACAAACACATGCTGATTATATTTATCGCTACTTTAATTTCAAGAGAAGCAGTCCCTCACAGTGTAATTAATAACTAACTTAAATACATAATTTTGTCAACTTATTCGTGTCAGGCAGCGGATCATATATTGGGGAGAATTTTTTTAGCCTTTCGGAGAAACAAATAAATAATCAAAGATGTGATGTTATTCGTAAACAGTGTAGTTCTAATTAATGACTATCAAAGAAATGGTTGCAATCAATAATAATAAAATATGATTGTCAGTGTCAAGATATCAATACATAACAAAAAAGATTTAATTGAACTATGCGGTTGTATTAAGTCACAACTGGTGAAGTAAAACAATTGTGTGCATAATCCTGGCGCAGTGAAATGCATAATCTTTATGCAATACCTCAATACCGTTTATCAATTAAAGCCATGATATACACATTTTTTTACCAGTTTTTTGGATGCTTAAAGAGTGATCTTAGATAGTGGAGACTAGAACATAAGTAAGACTTGTTATCTCCAGTGAAAAAAAATATTTCGATCAAGTTAAAAATATTTTAAAAAATGATTACAGAGAGATTCTTGCTTCTTTTTAAAATAATCTCAATATTCACTTTTCTTCTAAACATATACTTTGAAAAGAAACAGAAATAATATATTAGGTCCTTACATATGAAATTGACGTTTAGTATGGGAGGAACATAAAGCCGATTTTTTTTATTATAATATATTTATTTAATCAAAGTATGTACCATTGCTATCTATGCACTTTTGCCATCTCATAGGTAGTTCATCGATCCCTTTACTTAAAAAACCATTCGGACGGGAATCAATAAAATCTTTGAAGGCGGTTTGGACTGCCCCATCGGAGTTGAATTTTTTCCTTTGCAAGAAGTTATCCAAATTTCGAAAAAAATTGTAATCTATTGGGGCAAGGTCCGGAGAGTACGGTGGATGTCTTAGACATTCCAATTGAAGCTCCTCTAATTTGGTAGCCGTCTGTTGTGCAGTGTGTGGTCTAGCGTTATCATGAAGCAGCAGTGGCCTAGAGCGATTAACCAGCCTCGGTTGTTTAGCAGCTAGCTTTTCCATCATGGTTTGCAGTTGCTGACAATAGACATCTGCCATAATCGTCTGGCCAGATTTAAGAAAGCTGTAGTGAACGACACCAGCACTAGTCCACCAAACGCTCACAAGTAACTTTTTTGGAGTCAATTTTCGCTTGGGGCATGGTTTGGCTGGTTCGGCAGGGTTCAGCCATTGCGATGAGCGCTTCCAATTATCGTACAGGATCCACTTTTCATCACAGGTAATGATTCGATTTAAAATCCCTTCATTATTGTGCCGGTTGAGTAATGCAACGCAGCAGTCAACGCGCGTTTGTTGATTTGCTTCACTCAATTCATGAGGTACCCACCTTTCAAGCTTTTTCACCTTAACAATTTGCTTCAAGTGGATTAAAACAGTTTTATCACTAACACCGTAGCCTGCAGCTAACTCTGATGTGGTTTGCGATGGATCCGCTTCCACAATAGCCTTCAATTCTTCATTATCAACTTTGGTCTCCGGCCGTCCACGGGGCTTGTTCTGCAGGTCGAAATTTCCAGAACGAAAACGTTGGAACCAAAAACGCACTGTGTTTTCTTTTGCGGCACCGTCGCCATACACATCATTAATCCTTCGAGCCGTTTCTGCAGCACTGGTGCCACGGTGGAACTCGTACTCGTAAATAACGCGATATTTCAAGTTTTTCATTTTGTAAACTGAGTGACGCAAAGAAAAAAACAATTGAGGAAAAAACAAATGAATTATAATTTTCAAAACACAAATACATGAGTAAATAGCTGTATAAATTTGGATTTGGAATTCCCAACCAAAGAGAAGATATTTGAGATCAAATTTGCCAGTACGGCAAAACGCCAATTTCATACGTAAGGACCTAATATAAATATGTCGTATAATAGCGGCTTTAGCGAACGATGGCATGTCGATTATGAGGGGCCAGTATCTTTCTCAAAACAAAAAATATAAATTAAAAATTATATATATTATTGAGAGAATCGACGATAACATTGTGATGTGAGATTATGAACAAAACTATATTATTACCCTACTAGAGTTTGATTATACATTATAAGTATACTACTCGAGTTTCGAAGGGTAACATAATCTCTTATGGACAGGTAAAGTATTAAGTACTAATGTGATGTTTCCTTTTAATCATTTTGAAGATTATAATAGGTTTATATTGGGACATACGCACCTATATATTGTTACAGAATCGTGACTCTGGGAGGCAAATTAAATACTAGAAATTAGTTTTAATTTAATTCACTGGACACGAATTTAATCGGAGCACCATTCTTTCTTTCCCATTAAAATCTGTAATTCGCACTAATGATCACTGGAATGTTTGCTTCACTTTTTATATATCGTCAGGTCGTTCCACTCAGTTTCGCACGTCAGTATCCACTCTGAGCTTGTCTCTGGTGATCATTTTATCAAAAAATTCTGCTCCTGCGCTTATCGTTGATTTTATACTTAAATGTTGGTTCGTGAATGTAAGACCAGTATCGCCAAATTTATAGTGATTATGGTTTCTTTGAAAATAGTTCCATTGACTGTTCGAGAGAATTCGATAGCTTTCGTAGCTTTCGTAGAATTCGTAGCTTTGTAAACCTTTGTTTTTAGACTCTTGTGACGAAATTATGTTTACGTATCCTATTTTTTTATAATACTATTTTTACTATATTACACTATTTTTTTACGTATACCATTTCAGGAAAAATAAATATGAACTTTACCTACATCGTTCGGTAAAACAAAATATATTTCGTTGGTAATTTGTGGGAGTTGACACTATTAAATAAAAACCTGAACTATTAAAATAAAAAAAATGAAACCGCTAAAATAAATTCAGTTGAAATGCAAATTTATATTTCCTAGAAAAAGTCACACTTGAGTCCCTCTGGTGGCAAACATGAAACGAAATAGGAGTTTTCCGGCAACAGTGAAAAGTAAATGAAAAAGCTACCGCAAACAGAATTCTTCTTTGACATTGGCGATGTATTTCATTTGATTCATTTTGTTTACTTAGTTAAGCTCTCAACGTAGTATAAGTTAACTTGAACACGGATCGGTAAAACAGAGCTCTGCACGGCCGAATTTACTCTCGTATTTGGATACCTGGGAGTGTAAATATTTACTAAGGGAGTGAGTATATATTAGAGTAATTATGTTTGTTGATAGTACTATTATTGTTTAATAAAATCTCCTTATAATGTTACAATTAATATAATTAATAAAAAAATTGTTTTCACAACTTGTATGTTGAAAATATCAACATGTTTCACGGCTAATGGTCCCTTTATCACGATAAAATGTATACTAACAAATTGAAAATCAAAAATGGATGTATAAACAATAAAAATATAAATAATGTATGGGAAATGAATAAATAATTCAGTACAAACACGAAAACAAATTTAAAAGTTAACTAAGAATGTTCTAAGGTTTTTCACGGCCACTCAGAATTATCTTGTTTATGTTTTCTGGGTTATTATGCCGTGATATTACGACCTTGCTGGCCGACGTTTCAGATCCCATTGCATGTTCCATCAGCCCTGCTGACGGACCCTGCAGTGGTATCCGAAACGTCGGCCAGAAAGGTCGTAATATCACGGCATAATACCCCAGAAAACACAAACCAGAAGATTAAAAGATAACTATTTATAAAAAGGACCTGGTTATTTATAATATTAAATTACTACTATTCATACTTTTTCTTATTTTCAAAATTTCTAATTTATCAAATTGTAATTCTGTATGACTTTATTGTTAAATCTATAAACCCATAACCAAAAGATGATTCGCAAATTCGGAATAACTATTGTTACTTAAACACCTTTAGTGTTCCTTAACTCTTCCTCTAAAATCAAAATATCTAACGTTTTTCCAAAATATATAAAAAAAAGTTACCATTTTTTAAAAAATACTTCCGTGATAGTTACATTTTTATTTATTTATTTTATATAAACATGTTATACAGTTAGCTAAAGTATAAACTAAGTATAAAAACACGTAGGAAAATGTATCACTATAATCAAGAATAGAGTAATGCACCCTAAATAAGAATGATCTTGAATTTTTCTATAGGGATGACTAACGACATTCATATTTATAAAACATAATAATAATACACTTAAATTAAAAATGTTTTTACTTTGACAATATTTGTATATGTATGTACTGAGAACACAATTAATATATTTATCAACTGCGGGATTATTATTAAATAAAGATGAAATATAAGTCTCACAGAGGTGAGGCTATTTATATAAGAAAAATGTATGGAAGGTCCAGGGCTTACAACATGTATGGGTTAGCCACTCTATACAACGCAAGTTTCACAAATACAATCGTAAAAACATCTAAAATTTATTAAAATTTTGAATATTGTTTATATCTTCAAATTCTGGGAACGTCCTTTTTTTGGATACACCTAATATTTTTCAAGAACACACACATGGGTATAATAGCAAATCACAATTTAATAATTTACGCGACAATGGTTCCTTACTATTATTATATTGTAAAATATCCCACGGTATAAATGATCCATGAATCGCAAAATAAGTATTACATAAACTTCTGTGTATTTTTTGGCTTCAAAAAATAATTCATAACTCATAAATAATATTCCACTTTTTCCCTCGATATCCAACGCAGTTTGGGATCGAAAGTATATCCGGAATAACTTCATCCCTTTCCTGATGAATGATGGCCAAACAACCACCTTACGAAGATGAAGGTGAAGACGCCTCGACATCCCTCACGCCCCCTGGTCATCCACGGGATGGACCATTTGTATCTTCCATGTTGAAATCGAGAGCAATTTGTCATACGGGTCAAGGATCGTGGCAGTATACGAAAATAGTTTCATAAATAATAATCCTTCATCTTAACGCAGAGAAGATGAATTCTAAATGTGGGTGTATTATTTACCCGCTTGTTCTAAAAATGTAAGCTAGTAGCAAAAACTTTGGGAAAGTCTTCTACATTCAATTTTGAAAATAAAATATTCTTTACACTTTGGGTGGTATATGGACAGTTACGGAGATAACGACATCAAAATTTGTATTTTTTTTCAATATTTTTGACTTGTCTTAACTAACAATGAATACTAAAAGTTCAATCGTTTTGATACAAGTCAAATAAAATGATTAAAACTTAAAAAAATATATTTTACTAATTTCTGCAATTTTATTTGACTTGTCTCCAACGGTATAAATTTTTTATATCCCACAAAAGTTACTGTAGTTATAATCCAATGTTTTCTGAAAATTGGTCAAAAAAAATAATAAAAATGCATAAACTGATGTGGCTTATCTTCGTAACAGTCCACATTTCACCCAAAGTGAATATTTTCTAATCAAATTTGCATGAAAAAGACTCTCCCGAAGTTTGTTCTGCCAGCTAAGAAACATCCTGTGTATGTATGGATGTATTTTAATGAAATATGTTATTATAATAATCTACTCGTACTATCTGCACGATTTTATACATCCAAAATTTATAATGTTTACTAGCTTTAAACCGTCAAAAAACATAGACTTTTTCAATATGAATTTTAGCTTTACATAAATTACATCATAACCGTCTTCATTCTCTCGTTCTAGTGGGGTTGGGGACCCAAAGAATCAACAAGGTGCTTCCATATTCCACTGTCTTGTGCGGCTTCTATATGTATTATTTTTTTGTTGTTGTTTCTCCCAGTTTGGGCGACCTAGCGAATTGCCCAGAGAATTTTTCTTGGTATCCTGGTGGAAGGACTACTTGTTGTTGATGATTCTTTTTTTGGAAATGTTTTATAAAAAGTGTTTTCATTGTGTTAACATGTTTGTTTGTCAGGGACATGACAGTGCATGTTTGTCCTTGACAAGACTAACACGCATGTGATCAATTATTGGTGAAAGTGTAACAATACTATGGTTGAGGTGTGTAGTGTTGTGAATGTAGTGGTGTAGTGTTGGTCCTGACGAAGAGACGGGTACATCTCGAAACCGGTAGACCTAAAATCTGGTAGTGGTTTTTACAAAGGTAACTAACAATCTGTTATAATGTCTAACTACAAAGTTAATGCTTTAAATATTAATAATATTAATAATATAATTCATTTGCTTCAGTTGTTTACGAAGTGCTAATTAAAATTTAACGTGAAATCATCTGATGTTTATGTGAGCCTGTCAATGGCTCCATTTGAAGCGTTGCGATTGTTAACGGACATTGTTACATGGGGAATAATGCATTATTTTCTTATTGGGCCTCATTATTTGCACTGGTGGCGTAAGTGGCGGACATTGAAACATAGAGAATTAGGCTAATTTTAATAGAGAAAAATAGTGTGTATGTGAGATGTAGGTACATCAAAGAAAGAGAATCCCATCGAGAAATAGACAAAACAGAGCAAAATCCATTCTCAGAAATAATCTCGAGCCGAAAATCTCATTCATGGGACATTTTTTGTTGTTACTCCCTTTATATTAACTTGTGGCGTCTGCTTGTCTTCTTGTCTGAGGAAAAAACTTTGGATCCATTTTAAACCCCTTTCTCGTGACCCAATCGAGCTGAAACTTTGCAAGCAGACTCGTGGCAACGATCAAAAAGATCTATCAAATTTTCGTTAAAAAAAATTAATACATTTTTGGATATTCCAAATATTGAATGGTTTTTTCATAAAACTTATTCAATTGTATGAAAATATTTCAACGCGTCTGATAGACGCGAAACCTGCTTAAAGTATAATTTCGGATTTTTGGAATTTTTTTATTACTCCCTTTCGTAGCGTCGCTCGACCGAAGCTCAACTCGTAGGTTAAGCGAAAAAAATGTTTTAACTAGTAAATGAGAAAGGGAGTATAATAATAACTTGGTTTTTATGGGTAACTTTTTTTATTTATCATAATCTGCATACATGTCTATTTTTACATACATCTTACAAAACTATATTTACAGTCCAATATAGAATTTCTTTTATATTTTTTCTGTATTTTTTGTCCCGTTTTAGTTTTTAGTCAATACGCTAGTTTGTTAAATAGTTTTGGAATTACGTACTGTTTGGTCCTGTCTCCGTAATTTTTTTTTTAATTTCTAGTTTTTTATTCGTTATTGGTCGTGTCATATTTTTGTGGTGTATTAGTGTCACGAATCTGTCCTCTGATGGAGACCATTGTGTTGAAAGAGGACGGGATAAATTTTACAAGCACCTCTACCATCACCGTGAGAACATTACGTTTGGTAACACAGTCTAGCTTGCTCCTCATTTCTTCTAATTGATGCTGGGAATGGTCATTGATCCAGCCATTATGAGAAGAGAAACACGAGTCTTCGCGATCCCGACAGCTATAATTTGATTGGTGTAATTACCTGAGGAGCTATTTCGTTCGCTTTCGATAACGTGATTTCCCATATCACTGAAAACATTTATTTAATTAATCAATCAATGTACATACAGATGTCTCATAGAGACAAAACTGTATTTTTTATGGGAAAGTAGGTATAGAAGTCTTTTAGGTGTACATAGAGCTTACGACCTATCGTACAGCTGGCTTAAGTGATCACTTTACACAATGCAACATTCGCCATTTCCACCCATGTCTACTAATTTTTGAAAGTTGTATATATATTTAAATTATACGCCATGTTTCACATGTGAGTTCTAACGATCCTCCACGCGGCCAGCACCAAAGATTTTTTATTCCCCTTGAATGACCACAGATGTCGCTAATGAGACATCTATATATAGATTTTTTTGGAGTTTTTTTAGCAATATACTTTATCTGTGTGAATGAAATTCATCCGAATTACTAACATTACACTAGGATACGCCAGAATTATTATTTCAATTTTTATTAAACTCTTTTTATCAGTATTTTTAATAACCAACCGTAAAGATCTTAAGCCCTGTGTACACCCAAAAGATTTCTATACCTACTTTCTCATAAAAAAATATACTTTCGTCTCTGTGAGACATCTATACATACATTGATTGATTAATGATATCCCTGTGAAAAAATCCAGTTCTGTTCTGAAAAATTTGGACATACTCAAAATATTATATTTATTTAATATTAGTTACAGTTTAATTACATTTTTTTCTATGTGAAAACAATAAGGATACATACATTTTATTGTTGTACCTCTCCAAAAAGAGATTAACTCTTGTGCTTGGAGAGGAACAGACTTTTACATGAATACATATTTTATATCGATATATTTAAATAATATTTAAGTAGTAATCATTTATTTTATTTTATTATTTCAGTGTTTGATGTTGCACTTTGAAATCTTAAGGATGTGCTTGTTTAGTAAATATTTTTAATTTCGGAACTGGGAATTTTGAGTGAGTGTAATGAGAAAGTTTTTTTAATAATACTTCAATAATCGTACTTCTTAAAACTTTTATCGGGTTTACTAGCTGTGCCCACGCTGCTTCGCACGCGTAGATTTTTAGAATACTGTTTGGAGCGTCATAGAATTTTCGCGAACCTTCTAGAACATTCTCCTTCCAGAACTTTCAAGAAATTTGAATGTACAGGGACCTTTTAGACACACCGACACATTCCGCCACTTATAGAACTTTCGGGAATTTTCTAGAACCTTCTCTTTCCAGAACTTTTTAGAGCAGGTTTTTCCGGAATCTTCTGGACTCACCGACATAGTCAGCGCGCCTATTTTGAAACAATCTGAAGCATTTGCGGCCTTCCCATAACAAAACAATGTGCTAGAAAACATATTTTCGTCACCCATTCCCACCCACGCACAGCTACCCCCACCAAACTCGCATATTTTCAATGTGACACCAAGGGCTATCCACCATCATAACCACCGGTGGGTGGTTGTGGAGAAAACTTGGCGGGTAGGGAAACACGGGTTTCATATATATATATATATATATATATATATATATATATCTATATATATATAATGTAGATATATATATTGATTTCGAAAATGGGAATTTTTGAGTGAGTGTAATGAGATTTTTTTTTTAATAATACTTCAATAATCGTACTTTGTATAACTTTTTTCGGGTTCATTACGTTGTCGTTCTCCTCCCCACCCAATAATGCTATACCGGAGTAGTGTAACTTATTTTCTAAAACAGCAAAATAAACAGCGAAATATTTACAAATATGTTAAATATATCTTCATCTTATGAATACATGCATAATATAATTCTTTTTGGTGAGGTATACACACACAAAAAATATAGATTTGTAAACATTTATGTATGATTATAGAATTTATATATATATATATATATATATATTATTAATTAAATAAAAAATAAATAAAAATATGAACTTTCTCAGTCCTTCGACCAATTCGTTAATGTAGCTGTGCTATTTTAGTTGTTCTATTATAAACCCGAGCTGTTTAATTTCTTTTTTATTTATTAACTAGTTGTTACCCGTAGAAAACGATAGTAATAATTATTTATTTATTAATAAAAAAATGAAAAAATAAAAAAGGAATAATAAAATAAAAAATAAAAGAAAAAAAGTTTTTAGAAAATAAATTACTGACGTTACAGGAAGTTACAGACAGACAGGCAACGAAATTATTATTATTGGGATAATTTAATGAGTTGTTGCAGTTAATTTTGTTAGTATGTTAATATGTATAATATTCGGTGTTGATTTTAGCTTCCAGTTATCTAGCATATTCGAGGGATGAATATAACTTATTCATTTTACGTTCCATGCACGCAGAGAGTTTAGGGTTGTTATGTTTTCAAAAGTTTTGATTGGAATTGATTTGTGCCTGGTTTCAACTTGCACTACGGATACCAAAGTTTTCACACGTATTCGGTTCAAAGTGTATACAGGAGGTGTCTGCCTGTACATTGCTTGTTATTCTGCATAAAGAAAATAAACAAAATAATAATCGAAATTTTTCACTTTTATTTTTAATTTATTATTTATTATTAAATTTATACATATTTTCTATTGTTATAGATCGTGCCAAGCCTTGTACAGCTTGTCGGCACGTTTCTTTTCCATTTTCTTGCATAAGTACATTGCATATTTAGTTATAGGTATAATTTACAAAGGATAAAATATATATAAAAGATAATAATATCATATGAACATAACAAAACTTAAAAATAAACTTAGTAATGACATTGAAAGATTTGGCAGATACTTCGTGGTGCAACATTATAATTCAAAATTTGTTTTACTTTACTTTGCAATACACATACACAGTATGAGTTATTAATTTACAACTATAGTTTCGAGAGGAGCAGTCTCTCTCATCATCAGGTATAGATAATAACTAACTTAAATATAAAATTTCTCAGTCCACTTCACCTCTCCTAGAGCTGTTCGGGGAAAATAATACCCTTCCCCACAGCGCGCTCCCCTGACCTACCCGATTAGATTGATAAATTTTGTATTTAAGTTAGTTATTATTCATACTTGATGATGAGAGGGACTGCTCTCTCGAAACTAAAGTAGAAATTTTATAACTCATATTGTGTGTGTGTGTGTGTGTGTGTGTGTATTACAAACTAAAGTAAAACATATTTTAAATTAGTAATGACTCTTGGTAACCGATCGAAATAATTGAAAAACATGAACATCAATATGAATAACTGAGATTTTCGAATGTTTTTGTTAGAAGAACGCCTTTACTGGATTTTGTCCACAGAACGATAATTATTAAATAAGATAAATTATAAAATTCTCACAGAGACGTAGCTATTTTTACTCCCTTTCTTTCAACTCGTAGCGTCTGCAATTTGTGGTTTGTTGTCTGCCGGAAAAACTTCGTATCGATTTTTAACCCTTTCTCCGTGATCCAATCGAGCTGAAACTTTGCAGGCAGTCTCGTGGCGACGATAAAAATTATCTAACAAATTTAAATTAAAAATTTAATAATTATTTTGATTTTTTCGAAATTTTAATGGTTTTTTCATACAACTGAGTAATGACCCCGACGCGTGTTGTAGGCACGAAACCTGATTCAATGATAAAGGGAGTATAATAAAAACTTGGACAATGTCCGTCAACAATCAATAATGCTACCAGAGGACGTTGCTGACATGCTAACACAAACAAACTTTTCGATAATTTTATTTACTGTGAAAGTTACATTTAAATTGGTATTTTGTTAAAAACTGAAGAAAATGAAGTAGAATTTAAGCAAATATTATTTTCAGATTAGTACGGCAAGTATTCCCCACTACAATGTAACAAAGATTCATATCATTATAAGTATAATAAAACAATATTATTTGTATAAAACTCTTTTTATTTTATTGAAGAGAGATAGAGAAGCAAGAGAAAACTATCGGGGATTCGCCTAATATTGAATGAACGGATTTGTTGAGGTCTCAAGTTGTCAATTCTTACATGTTTCATAGCATTAGATGAGTTCTTACATCTAGTTTCGTTGGGTTATTTATAATAGATAGTTTTGTTTTGTAATACGTATTGTTCGTTCCATTTTCATTCCGTTGTGTGTAAAAGTGTTAACCCTTATAAAATAATTTCAAATTAAATTAATAACATGACTTCTCGAAAGCATGAAAAAAGTGATAATTATTTTCGACCGCTGGAACAAACGGATAAAAAAAATGTTGTGCTTTTTGAACAAAAATTTGCCGGTGGTAAATTTTAATTATCAAATATATTAAATATTAAAAAAAATAGTGGTGTACTATTTATTACCTTGTAGAATTATTCGTGTTCGCCGAGTAGTAGGCTTGATATTCGTATTAGTATTCGTTGCATCACTAATTTTAACTAACTCCATGACTCACACGATACATATTTAATTATTTATTAAGTACGTAACAACCGATACGGAAGTCGACTCTTTTTCACAGAACTCACGCGGCTATCCGCGTTCATCAACGTAGCATTATTAAATACGTATTTGAAAATTGGGCGCACCTTTATCGGCCGCGAGCAGTAACGCGTTAACGCACCGACAGGGGCATTTATTCGATAGTTCCGATAAAATTAATTAATCTCGTTCAACAGTAGATTATTTCAATTTCCATATTCAATTACGGGCCGTGTTGACCGCTCACATCAGGGGCGGCGCCGCGCCGACGGCGATGATTAAGGGCCGTCAATATATTCATAATTATAATTTATTTAATGTCTACATGTGAATACAGTGCCGTTTTAATAACTGACATTGCTTTATTGAATGTTGTTATAAAGACAGATACTTCACAAAGTTCGTCGTGTTTAAAAATCTCAAAATTTGTATGTGGTATGTATCTATACTGTGATGAAATTGATTTGATTTGTTTTATGTCTGGAGTGAACGAGCATTTAATATGTCAACAGAGCTATATTGATTACCTCGACTCTATAAGCGATCATTTATAATATTTCAGAGGAGTTCAACAGCGTTAATAATGTCACGTATCGTGGTTGCAGTAGGAATTAAAGAAAACGCTGGGATTTAATACAGGATTTATTGAATACCGATTAATTAACTAAACTAAAGTACAAGGTCACTTATTGCTATTAAATGTAAAGCAATTTCATAAATTAAACTGTTTCGCAATTTATCACTCGTGAATAGACACTTTATATTCGCTTTAACACTTTATTCACTGTTCACTAGAATATTCCATCAATTTCCGCACTTATTAATTTCGCTTCGGTTTATCTCGCTACGTAAGAACATTCTAGAATCGCTGTCGAATTTTCGCTTGCTTGGCATCACTGGCTCCTCGCCGCTACCGCTCGCTCGGGCGGACTGACCCGCTGCCCGCGGCTACCTTAGCTTTTGTTATCGTTGTCACTCCCGCGTGTCGTATTTACAGTGGCTAATGCTGTTATCGAAATTCCGAGACGCTTCCCGCGTTTTCGATAAGTTCCTCGCGTTTTCCAGACTTTTGGAGATGTCTCTCGTAAGCCGTAGATTATGCCAGGGTGTTCTGGAATCTTCTTTACTATCGTGATCATTTCAAACAACTGTCACCCGACATGAGTGCGTGATTCCCCTTAGCCTCGTAACAATAATTTTATACAGACGAATTAATGAAATTACTTACAGTTCTTCTACACGAAAACTTCGCTAATTAAACTCACTAAGAAATCATTGGTCGCGCCAGTATCTATATATTTGTCAATATATATATTTGAACTATGGGAGAGATAAGCAAACTCTCCGCCTGTTATGCCTGACTCAGTTCATATTTGTCGGCCGGCGCTGCTTGCAACGTTTAAGCACCTGTCATTACGCCCGCCCCTGTCCAATCGCCATCTTGTTTTCGATCGATCTTGACTCGCCGCTTCTCGAATTCATTCGTGAGAGTAAAATATCTGCATGGTGGAGACGGCAAACATCATTAATACAGTCCATTAGAGAGTGCCGAGTTTCTGTAAATTGGAGTATTAAATAAGTTTTTGCTCGACTTTTTCGTGTGCGGGCCTTTTCAAATTATAGTGGACAGCTAACTTGCCTTGGAAGTCTCCGTATAGCTAAACTATTTCACTATTTCACAGCGCACTATTTCATAACTGCCGCCGATCCAATCATTATTAAATTAGTTCGAAAAAATGTATAATTATTTATGAATCTTAAAAATTTGTGTCGAACCCTTTCAATCTTTAGTGAATGAATATTGTTACGTGTCGTGGCTAGAGAGGAATGAATTAAAACACTGGAAATTATTATTCAACGTAAAAAGTCACCGAAATATTTTATATATTTTTTATTATCGCTGGGTAACACATATTTAATATTCACTAGAACATTTATCGCTTATTTTCAACGCCTGTTAGGTACTTCGCTCTATTACTTCGCTAATTATCTGTCGCCCTCGCAATTCACGACTAGCCATCGTCTCGCGGCTTGTGTCCGACTTCGCACTGAATCGAAATGTCAAACACGGCAACTGAACTGCCGCCGCGACGTGTTTCCGTATTTTCATCCAAATGCCGTTATTTTCGTAATTTCTAGATTATTCTAGTGTTTAGGAGAAGGTTCTCGCACCCTCTCGGTTTTTCCGAGCGTTTTCCGAATGTTGTATATAACCTTAGATTGATACAGGCCGTTCTCGATCCACCGATAGTGTTGTGACGTATAACAAGAAATTCAGACAATGCACAATTTCTTTTGTTTGCCATTCCGTCATAATATTAAAGAACGGCGATCATAGGGTGGAACTTATAGCCACCTTCAAAAGATAATTAAAGATTATAAAAGAAATGTGCATTATAAATCAAAGGTGCCTCTAGCATGTCCTCCTGAATAATAAATAGTAAAAAAATGATAATATATTTATAAACATTTAGTATTTTCCGGTTCTACTTCTTATTGTTTTTCTTCTTACGTTACATCACTTCAGGGATCGAGTGAAAATCCAATTTAGCAATCTTTCTTCCGGGATCTGTGGCATATGTTCAAGACAGCCCATCTAAGATCTTTAGATAAAATTTCGTAAGCCTCACAAATCAATGTACCTATCTTATGTGGTCCATCCCGTGTTATCGACGTTCAGAGATCTCAGATTCTGGACTGGACCGTCTCGCTGAGTATTTAGAGTCACTAGATATATAATGAAACATATGTATACTCAACATTTTTAACGTCCCAAATATAAATCAAATCTATAAAAAATTTGCGATACTTCAAATTCATTTACATTTGGATGTTTTAGTAATAGACCGAGATCAGCTGGAAATATTTTGATAACTAAATGTAATACTAGCACAGCCCAACATCATTTTTCCTATCAAGGAGTATCGTTCTTTAATTCTCTTCCCAAAGAAATGAAGACGGAAAAAATTATAGAAAATTCAAAACTAAATTGAAAAATCTTCTACAAAAAACCATCACAATAACGCAATGAAAAAAATCTTACCAAAAACAATCAATATATACATGCTTTTAAATCTTATTACAATACCTTCTTAATTATTAATTTTTATAACTTAATTTAACGTTTCCTTGTGTATAACTTATTTACTTAATCTTATGTCTTACTAACTTAATCTTATGTTTCTTTGTCTATATCTTGCTTATTAAATCTAATGTCTTACACTAACGATTACATTAACAATAGATATATACATATATGACAATGCCCCCACTTTTAAACACGAGAATAAATTCTCATTTAAAAGTGGGTAAGCGTGTAATACAAATGTGTATTAATTATATTATATTGAATTCACTCTTAAGTTTGTACATTTACCAAATAAAAATAAAAAATAAATTTTTAATACTGCATATGTGGGGTGCATAAAAGCAAAGGCAGCGATATACAAAAAAAAAAATAAAGCAATCATCGAGAATTATTAATTTATAACGTACTCAATTTAATAGAAAACAAAGTCTATACATTTATAGGAAAGGATGATTTTGGAAAGGATATATTAATGAAATTTTGAATTCAGTACAATTTAAATTAGTAATCCTCGGTGACTGCATTCAAAATATTTTTTTATTTTTTCGGACATTGCTGCCTTTGCTTTTATACCTCACATATGTTGTTTCAACTTGTCTGCGTAATAAATATTGTTTCAAATATTTAATGAAAAGGTTTACGACCTTCTATAATTAATTTTTAAATACAATCGAAAAAAATGCAAGGGCCCTCGTAGCCCAGTAGGCATGACACTGGCTTCTCGCACCGAGTGTTCCAGGTTCGACACCCGGCGAGGTCACGATAAATATATGTGATTTATTCAAGCTTGCGTGTTTTTGTGACGTACCTAACGACTTCAGTAATTGAGCTTCTTGACCCATTGAAGCGCTTTAAAAAAAATTCACCTACATAACTTAGTATCACGTCGTTTCTCCGCAGGGGTAGGCAGAGAGAATGGAGCGCCACATTCTACTATCCCAACACACAATTCTCGCCTCATCCATATTCATACATCTTCGCATGCAAGCTCAACGATTGTTGAGGCTTCTAACGGGACCATCTTCCAGCATCTGTTTAACTTTTTTTTGGCGCCGCCAACACTCGCATCTTTCTTACCAATCTATTAAAAGTGATTTTATTTGCAGCCGCCGTAAAATGTAATAAAAAGTCATGTTAAGTTAGTTAATGGCGAACGTTACATATGTGTAAAGTGATCACTTAAGCCAACCGTACGATAGGTCGTAAGTCCTATTTACACCCATAAAGACACCCATACCTACTCTTCCTTAATAAAATATACAGTTTCGTCTCTGTGAGACATCTATAATATACATTACTTGATTATTGATGTCCCCGTGACGACAATCCAGTTCTGTTCTGAAAAATTTGGACATACTCTGAAAAATGTAGTTATTTAATTCAAATATTTTTCCGGTATGTCGATCTTCCCGGCTGTGAGATTGACAGAAGTCTTAACTTCGGCGTTAACAAATCCCGGGCGCGGCTCGCTCCGTTAACCCTCGGACCGCCGCCCGAGCCAATTAGCCGCCCATCCGTCACGCGTCGGCCCCGGGCGGCCAAGAGCAGGGGCGGCGCAAGTCAATAAATAAATAAAATAAATAAATATGCCACTGTCCCTCCGCTGCTGCGATGTGGCATTATCGGGCGGGGTGGGGCACCTGATAACGAATGAACACACTGAAAGTTACAGAAATAACGATTATCAAAGTGATCTTAAAAAACAAATCAATTCCTCAACACAGACACTCTTCTCGAAATTCGCAGTTCCGAAATTAATTAATGAAAGGAAATATTTATACAAATTTTGAGACAAACACATCCTTAAGATTTTTATGTAATTTAAAAATACCAAAATTTTACACCAAACAATACCAGCCATATTATATATCTTTAAGAATAAAGAATTTTAATAGCCTCTCTACAGAAATTAAGAAAATGACTGAGATCAAACAAATAAAAAAGAATTTAAATGAACACAGTTAAAAATTAAATAATTTCTTAAACGCATGTATACAAAATAATTAATCAGGTAAATGTGTCCCTCTCAAGTCCCTCTCCTAGCACAAGAGTTAGTGTCTTTTTGGAGAGGTACAGCAAATTAAATTTGTGTACAAATTAAAGTTTTAATAAACTAGAATGAAATAAAATGTAATAAACTGTAAGTTATATTTAAAAATAAAGAAAAGGCAGCAATATGTTTATAATATTCGTAAAGCCATTAAAAATAATAATAATCAAATAAACTTTCTCTATAGTTCTATGTTTGATTTGGCATTATCGGGTAAAACACAAGTCTTGTCAATACTTCCCTTAGATTTTCGAAGGAAGCAAAGGTAGTGGGACATTATATTAAATAAATAAAAATAACTTAGGTAAACACCACTTATATTTATTGTCAAACCCGACCAAGTTTCGCTACGACCGTAGCTTCTTCAGGGAGAATCTTAACTGCCTAAACATTAAAAAATGATATGCTTATATACTAGTGTGAAAGGACGGAGTGCCAATTGTGGGGGTAGGGGGTGGGAGTTCGCAGGGAATATTATTATTAAGGGGGAACATATTTAAAAATGGATTAAAAGATACTTGATTATTAATGATTTTATGATTAATATTAATGGCTTTTCTTATTTTTATAGCCTCTAAATTATCTAGTCTATTACCTATTCCGTTTTTATGAATAATACTAACTCCTGAACTATTGTTGAACGTGTGGTCTTCTTCAATTAAATGATTTACAAATTCTGAGAACCCACTACTTTTTAAACAACGCAAGTGCTCTTGTACTCTAATTTTTACATTACGCGATATCTTCTCTATATAAAACGCGGGAAAATCGTTGCATTTCAATGAATATACACCAGAATGGCTAAATTTATCATCCTAATCTTTACAATTGACTAAAAATTTACCTACACTATTATTCGTATAAAACGCGGGTCTGATGTCTAGTGGGAGATTTTTGACGCTAGAAGTGGAAAAAGTAGAATTAATAAATAAAATACGACACCATTGAAAATCTTGGTGCTTAACTACCTACATCACTACTGTGAGACAAAAATTAACGGGCTAATTGTTGCATTTTTCTATTTAAAATATTATCTACTAAGCTAGCTTCAAAACCGTTATTAACTGCTATCTGTTTGATTTTAGACAATTTTAATAGAAAGTTATCACGTGTTAAGTTATCACGCGTGTATCAATGTTATGGGGACGGATACAAGACGATGGACCATAGGGGATGGTTAGAGTTTTTATGGATCGTGATGTCCAAATAAGTTGGCTTACCATAAATATTAAAATCAATAAAATTTGTATTTGGACAGGTACGGAGCGCCAACTAATTTCTTTCACCAATTAATTAACACCATCCATAAACAAATAAAATTCACGTTAGAAATAGGTAATCCTTCATTAATCTTTTTAGATCTAATTCTGTCAGTCATAAATAACAAAATTGATTTTAATATTTATCGTAAGCCAACTTATACGGACCAAGAAAGAAAGACAGAAACGGACTTCTCAACAGAAAGAAACCTAACCTAACAAAAATGATCAAAATATATATATCATCACCGACAAAGGTGAAAAGGTGAAGGAGGAGAATGCGATAAATAAAAATTTACTCAAATGGTTGGTGAACTAAAAATAAAATATATTTTTTATTACTCGTATTTTCGCAGCCCTGTTTCCGTAATGAATTTCGAGAAATTTGGTCAAAAATCCCACATGGAACTCAACCCGAGATTTCAGACGAAAAATTCCTAGAATCCGGAAAACCCTGTCAAGAATAGTTCAAGAACTAAGCGCAATTCTTGGACGACTGTTAGAAATAAAATAATAAAGATTTATAACGATTCATCAGTTATTTATTCATGAGTACATCATGAGTACCGAAGCAGGATTCTCCTACACCTCTGACCAGGTTGCACAGGTCACTTTTAATTGGTTAATAATAAATTGTTATTTTAATATACAATATGTATATGTGTGTGTATATATGTATGTATATGTATATGTGTATGTATGTACATATATGTGTATAAATTCATAATATGTATGCATTAAACATAAAGTTTGTAATGTACATATTATACAATAAATAAAAATTGAAATTGAAATTGAAATTGAAAAAATTGATTTATTTACAACCTATATTTTTCAATTTGTTTCTTCCATGTCTTCAAAAAGGAATAATTTAATAATAATGATTTTTTCTTCTGCAAAAGATACAAAATGATTTTAAGGTGACAATATTAATAAAATTAAAAATAAAGTATTTTGTTTACATCACTAATTTGTTGAAAATACCAAGATATTTTTAATTAATTTTTAAATTTGTTTTCATATTAGTACATAATTGATAATTTATCTTCCATATATTTATTGTCTTCAATTTTTTTTTAGTATTCGTTGTATCCTGATGAAGGAACCATTGGCGCCGAAACATGTTGGTAATAAATTAGTAATGTAAATAAAGTATATTCTTGTAAATTATATAAATGATTTTTGTTTATAAATAAAACCATTATTATTTATACTTAAAAAAGATTAAACAAACGATAGTGTTTATTTTGCAAAGATAAAATTAAACTCCTTTGAACAATGTTGAAGCATGTAATTTATTCTGGATTCTTGTCATAAGATAAATGGGTTCAGATTAATTCGTGGAAATCTTCACCGTGTTAGATTAGGATAATTGTTAGCGCTTAGATAAAATCCCATTTTGTTTACGAATTAAAACATAACAATTGATTCACATTCCCCGAAAACAGGTCTAAAAACGTGGTACCAGATGGCTTGGAGAATTATTTTAGCAAGTAGTATCAGAATTAGTGGTTCTCCTGACGAAGAGACGGGTACGTCTCGAAACCGCTAGACTAAAAATTTCAGTACCTAAGTGGTTCTATACTAGCATTTTAAACAAACAGTATAACAGTGATAAACGACTTATCTTTTGTAAAACTTTAGATTGTTATGAAAATAATTTGATTCGAATATTAAAAATTCATTCGCTTTTATAAAAGTGAATTAAGTGGTTAAAACAATGCAAAATAAATCTGGTTCAATTTTTACTTATTTTATTTGAATTGCAAATGAATTTTTATTATGTGATATATGTTACCGTTGCTTGATATATTCCCCATTTCGGCGTCCACTTCTCAATTACCCCTACCATAACTGTGGCCACGTCCCCGTTCAAAAATTGATTTGTTTGCTAGAACGTACCGTGTCTGACGCGCAATTTTGCGCACGATTTCTGTTTTTTAGATACTTTTTGTGATGGTTATATTCATGTAAAAATCAACAATAACCGCTGAGAAGTTGCAGTTTCTGGTTTCTCAATAAACAGACTTCAATAATCACTTATATTTCAATGATTAATTAACTTATTCATTAATTATGAAAATACGTAAGAAATTTACTGTCAGAAATGTACGCACATGTTTGTCGAATAAAACCAATAACACTAAAGATATTGTATTTCAATATTTTCATTTTGAATATATCAAAAGATATAAAAATACTTAATTTTAACACTTTTTTTATTAAAAAAACACTTTTTACCCCCTTTCTTTTAACTCACAGCGTCTGCTTGTCTACTTGTCGTCTTCTCGGCTTATCTGACGAAAAAACTTTGGATCGATTTTTAACCCTTCTCCCGTGATCCAATTGAGCTGAAACTTTGCAAGTAGACCCGTGGCGACAATCAAGAAGATCTATTAAATTGTCGTTAAAAAAATTAATAATTATAGCATAATTTCGGATTTTTAGAAATTTTAATGGTTTTTTCAAATTGGAATCATTACCAAAGTTTGATTACTAGCAACGGCGGCCCGATAACATCGCTGAATATTTTCTAAATTTGAATTACTCCATCGGTATACATAATAGGTACTTCACTACGAATTTCGAAAATTTAAATGACTGACAAATGTTTTTAGAATTTAATCTTCAAAGCATAAAGTGTCTTATCAAAGCTCAAAACATCTGACATTTTAGAAATATATTAAATTACTGTAAGTTTAGTGTTATTTTATATATTTTAATTCGTCTTTAATTGTTGTTATATATTGCAAAGAAAGGAAGTATAATAAAAACTTGTTTTTTATGGGTTACTTTTTTTAACAGATATATGTTGACATTTGGATTGATTTTTTGTCCGGTTTGCGCGGCAAATGAGGTTACTTGACAAATAGAACTCGTTCATTCATTCAAAAACTTGAGACACAACCAAAAATCTGCTATAAAAACCCATAAACGCAGGTAAAATAGTCCGAATTCGCATACGTGTCTAGGGAGCGCAGATCTGCGCTGCGGCACACGATGGATCAATCCTTGGCGTGCATTTCCGTAATTTTAAATGTTGAAAATATTTGCACTCCATCGTGACTACTGATTGAGAAGGCACTACGCCGAATTCCGAGCGAGCCGACGCCGCCTGGTGACAGATTATCGCAATACAAATCGATTTAGGGCCTTGGCTATTGAGCAAAACTGTACTAATGTACACCATCGTACGATACGTGACGGTAGCCCCTTGCGCTTGTAGAGCAATATAATTTAACCCCCCCGATCACTATAGTTAGAAAGCAGTGCTTGCCTGTATTATTAATAATAATATTATATATTTAAGATAAAAGAACAGTATAAAATGAACAAAATAAAACAATAGAAATGAACAGTAACAATTAGAGATCTTTGAAATAAAGATAATTAAACCAATATACTACCGGATAAATAAGACAAGAAGATAAATTAAACCAAAAAATAAATATAAAAGATAAAATCAAAACATATTTAAGAGGGAAATGAACAAGGATTAGGATGTTTTAAAATAAAAAAATAAATGTTATTCCTCGGGAATAAAACATAAGTAAAAATTTAGTCCATTAAACTGTAATGAATTCTATTGGTAAGTCTAAATAATTCTTTAATTCGGGTATGCTCGTACAACGAAAAATTCCGAATATTTGTTTCCATGGCGATGCATGCATGTTAATGGTGAATTTAATGCATAGTTATTCTGATGGGTCCCTACAAAGAACACTTCGTGGTGTCTCGTTTGTCTCGGTATATTATACGAGACCATCTGAATCAGTTCAGGGCAGTCCAATAGTTTGTACTTTTAATGTTTACAGCGTTTAATTTTGTGGAAAATATAATATGATAGATCAATACCGTGTAATTTGGTGGGGCGACCCTCGCGTGTTGTCTGAGCCGCGCGCTGATTGCGTGTCACACTCGGGCGCTCGTGTATCATCATTATTATATTGAAACGTGATAGTAGAATTTAGGAAATTTTACGCACGATTCGAATCCCTCGTAATATGTCACTACGGAACAAAACTATTAAACTATCTAGTACATTCCACTATATTTGAGAACATACTACTACACTCTGGAATTTGCTATAATTCTATGCTATAATATAATTTGCTAATATTCGAGGAACGCCTAAATCAGTCAGGAAGCGACAGGGACAAACTAAAAATGTCAGGAATGATCGGAGAGCCTACGTGTTTTCTATAAAAGCGAAGCCGTTAATTTCCAGTATTTTCATTTGTCTCCCAAGTGGACATGACACTGGCTTCCTATACCGAGGGTTCCGAGTTCGATTCCCGGTGAGGTCGCAATATATCTGTGTGATTAACTCAAGCCTGGAGAGTTTTTGTGATATGTTTCGCTACAGTAATTGGGACCCACGGCCTGTTTAACTTTTAGCTTAACAAAAAAGAATACTTGCCACTATACTGCCGAGATACTAAAGCCAGACGTTAAAAGAATAATATTTAGATTAGATTTTACTTTTTTTGTATCCTTATGTATATATTTGTATATAATCCCGTTTATATTTGAATCCAGTTCGTCATAAGACGTTATACATGCATGTACTGTGACCACAAAGTGTGACACAGTAAACAGAATTGAAGCACGGCTAACTGCATTACAGCACCCCGCCGATACGTCGGCCGGGGCAGATATTCACTGCATTGTACACTGCACTACACTGCACTGAGGGTTAATACACCCTGTAAGATGGCGCAGGGGAAGTTGCCTCGTTACGGAGAGTTGCCACACGAAGCGAACTTGTTAGGAGATGAAATCACGGGAAATAGAGATGAAAACACAACCCTTAGATAACCTAATATACCTATGAACTGCCTTTAATACATTGCGAAATAGATCGCATATCGATGTAACCACGTTAAAAATTTTCAACCGCTCAGGCTTGATTTATCGATACCAGCCATTTTACTTTTGAGAATGGTATCAATAATCTATATTTTCAATATTTTTTTTTAATTTTAAAAACATAATATGTGGGGTATAAAATCGAAGGCAGCAATTCCTAAAAAAAATTAATGCAATCATCGAGGATTACTAATTTATAATGTATGTACTGAATTTGAGATTTTATAGGAAACATAGCCAGTAAATTTATAGAAAACATAATTTTGTAAGGGATAGATGCATAAAATCTAGAATTCAGTACATTTTTGATAATGCTGCATTAGCTTTTATATATCCCACGTATATGAAAATACTTAATATTGTTATATACTGGCCTAAAAAAAGAGTTAAAAAATTGAAAATTTTGATTGAGTATTTGGAAGAATTATGTAACATTATTTAGTATAAATAATACCGTTATTAACAATAACTCCACGTTGAAAATATATAATTTGTAGCTATCGAAATCTATGTATACTTTTCAAATGAATGACAACAGATGTCTCAAACATAGTTTATTCAAATATACGAAAGGTTTTAGATTTGGAACATATATACAACTTTTATGAATTAAACAATATGTGGATATTCTTACGATGGATTTGGTGAAAGTTAGGCCAGCTCATACAGGTCATAAGCCATGGGCCATCCTATAAAAAGACTTCCACATACGTTTCTCATATAAATACCATCGTTTATGTGAGATTTAGATAGTTTATCTTAATTTATAATATATATAACAGCTGTTGAATTCTACAATGGACTTTCTAGTGACATAAATTTCGCATTCCCCCATTCCAGGCTGCAAGTTAGTCCTCTCTTCATAGTACAAGCGCATAGCTTAGTTTGAAAATAGTAAGTATATTAAGACACGTATTTCGTGTTCGCATCTCTGATGAAGCTGCTCCACCGTTAGCAGCTTTGGCACAAGTTTTCGGACATAAGCCCTTGAAGTACATAAGTCCCTTGAAAGACATGAGTCCCTTGAAGTACATAAGTCCCTTGAAGGACATAAGTCCTCGATCGAAATTGAATGTTTCGATCCAATTATTATTTTTGAAATTTCTCACTCAAACTATGATACGACTATCCTGCATGACCAAAGTCCGCACAGTATTAATTCGGCTTGTTGAAAGTCGCGCAAAGGATACGGTTCGCTGTCCACTGTTGTGGGGCCATCTGAAGAATGGTTTAGATTTGGATTTGGCTAAGCTTTTGGCAAAAGATATTCCATCATTTCATAATGATTGATATTCCGACGTGTACTGACTACACTCCCTCAAAGGCTATCTGCCAGCGACTGACGTATTCTAAAGACAAGAAAAAATTCACACATGGGCATAGATGTCCCCTTCATATCTTCACCAAAGGACACGTCTAGCGATTTTTTTTATGTATATGAAGCTAAAATAATGTACACATATTTGTTGTCACGTCATAATTCGTATTAATTTTCCCGACTTTATTATATGCAGATATTAGGAATGAATGTAAAGCTGATCTTAGCAAAATTAATAGAATTAAAAAAGGGTCGCTCAGATGGTTTGGGCATGTTGAGCGAATGAATGAGGAAAGAATGGTAAGAAAAATATATAATGCAAGTGTTGATGGCGCCAGAAAGAGAGGGCGACCGCGGAAGACGTGGCATGACAAGATCAACCAGATACTGGAACATGGTCCCGTTAGAAGCCTCAACAACCGGCGAGCTTGCATGCGAATATGTATGAATGTGGATGAGGCGAGAGTTGTATATCAGGATAGAAGAGTGTGGCGCTCTATTCTTTCTGCCTACCCCCACGGGGAAACGGCGTGATGGTAAGTAAGTAAGTATTATATCCTTTGGAAGATTTAGACGGTAATAACTTACTACAGAGTGTCTCATGACATAACTCTCAGAAAATTTAATACATTTTCATGACCAGGAGACATTTTGAAATCTGATTCTGTACGCCCTCTGTTTTAAAATGTTTCGTATACATAGGATGTAGACAAATTTATGAACACAATAACTCCTTTAATTCTAATTAAATATCGATCACCCTTTTCTGAAATATTGATCTGGTAAACACCTAACATAATTTCTTTTGCAGTCTTATCCGACGTATTTGGAGGCTGTTTAAAAATATCATTTAGCATTGAACCTAGAGAAAGATGTAAAAAACACACTGTTCTACTTGATTCTCGTAGTCACAATTTCGTGTGTGCCGCAAAATTCAATGTTTTGATGGCTGACTTTTTGGATGGATACTTCGTTTGTTTTTCTATTAAAATACATCTGATATATCGGTTGCAATCAGGCCTCTCTTGGTCCCGAGTCCCGTGAAGCTTCGAAGGCAAATGCCATGACACCGATACACGTATTTTCCAGCCGCCACAACTGCGTCGAAGCCTTCGTAATATGCATATTTTAAGTACGTTCTCTTCAGAGCGAACTGCAGAGTGAACTTTCATCGGTGAGGGCAGAGTTTGAAATAATGTGGGGTGTCATATTTCCATTCACTTTAGATAAGGGTAGAGGGTCGATGACCGGATCTCTAGTCATGGCAAAGAGCGCGCAGGAAGACCAGTGATGGAGAAATGAGAAGAGGTTATGGAGGTATTGATTATGTAAGTTATAATCCACCTTGAGCCAGCTTATCATTGTGTTCGTGTATATTTTTAACATTTTAGTGTTTTAAGAAATTACAACCAAGTATTATATGATTAACAAGAATTAAATTTGTATAAACCAGTAATTTGTTGAAATATCAACATGTTTTAGGGCAATATAGTCGCTTCATCTGGTCATCTGTTCAATGGTGTTCTTGTCAATTATATAAATAAAGTTAT
>JADDOH010003862.1:0-21476 GCA_016648135.1 Agrypnia vestita
GCACAATAATGAAGGGATTTTAAATCGAATCATTACCTGTGATGAAAAGTGGATCCTGTACGATAATCGGAAGCGCTCATCGCAATAGCTGAACCCTGCCGAACCAGCCAAACCATGCCCCAAGCGAAAATTGACTCCAAAAAAGTTACTTGTGAGCGTTTGGTGTACTAGTGCTGGTGTTGTTCACTACAGCTTTCTTAAATCTGGCCAGACGATTACGGCAGATGTCTATTGTCAGCAACTGCAAACCATGATGGAAAAGATAGCTGCTAAACAACCGAGGCTGGTTAATCGCTCTAGGCCACTGCTGCTTCATGTTAACGCTAGACCACACACTGCACAACAGACGGCTACCAAATTAGAGGAGCTTCAATTGGAATGTCTAAGACATCCACCGTACTCTCCGGACCTTGCCCCAACAGATTACCATTTTTTTCGAAATTTGGATAACTTCTTGCAAAGGAAAAAATTCAACTCCGATGGGGCAGTCCAAACCGCCTTCAAAGATTTTATTGATTCCCGTCCGAATGGTTTTTTTAGTAAAGGGATCGATGAACTACCTATGAGATGGCAAAAGTGCGTAGATAGCAATGGTACATACTTTGATTAAATAAATATATTATAATAAAAAAAAATCGGCTTTATGTTCCTCCCATACTAAACGTCAATTTCATATGTAAGGACCCAATATATATTTTTTTAAATTCTGATATTTAATTATACAATTATTATACTATTGATTCTTATTTAAAAATATTAAACAATAATTATGTTATTGTATTTTTTGAAAAAATCCAACAAATTAGTCAATATAATCACAAAACCAAATAAATCATATTTTATAATCAAACATAATGTAGTACCGAATAATTTGTGAAGAAAATTGCAAAAAAATGTCTTGAAAAAAATAGAAACTCAATAACTAAAAATACAACCATTATAACACACAAAGTTTCGCATTGCTAGTAGCAAAAACTTTGAAGGAGTCATCTTTGTTCAAATTTTGAATAGAAAATATTTCTTTCACTTTGAGTGAAATGTCGACAGTTATGGAGATAAGCGACATCAAAGTTTTCATTTTTTTTTCAAAATTTCTGAAAAACTGTGAATAAAAATTGCAGTAAATTATAGGGAATATTCAACTTCATTCGCTTTAAGACAGGTAAAAATATTATGTATTTTTTTTTATTAAGGTAAAATAATTGAGCATCTGTCAATCGAGATTGAACTTTTGTCTGAATATTCAGCGTACGTAAATATGAGTCAGTACATCTGGGACAACAAAAATATATTGTCACGTGTTGTGTTAATTATAGATTAATTAATTAATCAAGCGTACAAAGTCACTAAACACTATTTTATTTAACGCTTTATTCAAATTAAACTGTTTCGTAAATAGACACTTAATCGCTTTAACACTTTATTCAGTGTTCACTAGAACATTCCATCCAATATTCTGGATAATTTGGAATGCTGTCAAATTATCGCTCGGTTGACCATCCTGGTCTCCGCAGCTCGCGGCTGCTTTTCCGCTTTCAAGCTTGAGCTTCTTATTCATATCTGGCCAATACTGGTATCGAACCTTCTTGGCGTTTTCAGTATTTAGGAGACGATTCACGTGGCTTCTAGATTCTTTTAGAATGTTTCAAATGCTTCCCGAAAGCCGTAGAACATTATAGACCGTTCTCGATTCTTCGATAGTATTGTGACCATTTCAAACAACATTCACTTGCGTGATTTAAGCTTCGTTACAATATTATTTGCTGTAACCCGTCAAAAGTGGCGGTACTTCTTTTACATGTCAGTTTCTAAAAAATATATATTTAAAAAAAAAAATAGAGATTTGAACACGGAATACGTGTCACATCAATATTATGACTATTTTCAAACTAAGCTAAACGCTTGTGCTATGAAAATAGGAATAACTTGCTGGTCTGGAGTGAGATTCGAACCCGCAATCTTTGGATCACGAGGCGAGAGTCCTAACCACAAGACCAACAAGCTACTCAATATTTATGTATTTACAAAAAAAAGACAAAAGAAAAAAGTTTTGATAAAATAAGTTACGGACGTTATAAAAACTTACGGACAGACAGATAGCGGAATTGTCTCATAGTAAACCAGCAGAAAACCAAATACATGGCCGTAGGATGCACCCAACAAATCCCAACTCTCTCGTGTGGAATTCAAAATTTTGAAACGGTACCAAGATTTACATACCTAGGATCCCTGATAACAAGCAACAACAATACTACAGAGGAGATCCAGAAGCGCATAGTGAGCGCAAATCGCTGTTTTTTCCGCCTACAAAAGCAGATAAAATCCAGATTGCTGTCCAGGAACACCAAGATATTAGTGTACAAAACGCTTATTAGGTCAGTGCTCACGTACGAAGCTGAGACGTGGGTACAAACTAAGAGGAATGAGCGAGCACTGGACGTTTTTGAAAGGAAAATTTTGAGGCGTATCTTCGGACCGGTTCTAGAAAATGGACTTTGGCGCAGACGTTACAACAATGAGCTCTATACTCTATTTAAGGAGCCAAACGTCACAGATAGGGCGATGGAGCTTAGGATGGCCGAAATTAAGATGGAGTGACAACGTCCTCAAAGATATCTCTGCCTTAGAGCTTCGAAACTGGAGAGAGCTGGCACTAGACCGAGATGAGTGGAGGAAAATTATTGAGGAGGCCAAGACCCACCAAGGGTTGTAGTGCCAAGAATGATGAATGATAAGACAGCGAAATTGTATGTATAGGGGGGTGTAACTGTTTTTGCCATGTTACGGCACATCTACAACGGCTTAAAATGTCTGTCTGTTCACGTTGTTTACTTTTCATAAAGTAAGGGTTAATGTGATGACGTCATATAATATTACTGCGCCATTAAAACTTTCCCATAAACACAAACAGAGGCCTAATAATCCTGACACATTAATCAAACATATTTTGATTGGCTTTAAACACATTATTTGTATAAAATAAAGATTTTATTACAAAAGTTTATTCGTTACGAGATATTTACACCTTTGTGGTTTTATTTCGATGCTCGCAACGCGTATATTTTACCATTATAATATGTTAGATAGACGTATTAGCTTAACGTATAACGCAGTTAAAAATAATATGAATATCCGTGAATATTTTGGAAAATAAACAATGTTTTAATATTAAGCCAATGAGGTTAAATACGAAGGTAATTGTGTAAATTTATTTATTTTTTAATCAGTGGCGTAGCTTCGGTGTAAACACGCTGAGCGCATTTTCCCTTGTTCTATAATATAAACTTAAATTAAATCGTATTCTTATTGAAAAATAAATAAGGGTAGACGGTTAAAACACAATTGTATTGCTACTTTTACTAAAATATTTATACAACAATTTCATTAGGCATACAGTATCTTTACTAGACAAACGACTTTAGTATATACCTACATATTTATTACTTATTTGCTGTGTACCTATTTAAATAATAATTTTGCTGAATCTAAAAGTACTTGAATTTTTTTTATAGATTAAAATCGAATTTAAAATTTAAAATTGAAATCAATGATCCTTATGCTCCAATATTAATTAGACAAACATAAATTTAAATAACATTGAAAATTTTAATCTTATTTTTTAATTTATATTTTACACAGATGAGTAAAAAAATAATTACAAATACAATAAAAATAAAATAGTCTCCAGGCAGCAATTGTGTGCTGGTATTATGGTGGAAATCAGATTCCATACTTAATAAACTATAATATCAAGCATAAGAATTATACATTTTAACTATAATACTTTAGATGTTATACAGAATGTAACGATAGTCTAAAACAATAGCAATTAAAACTACATATAATTGAATTATTTCGAACATTCCATCTTGAATTTAGAATTAACTGAACAATTCTCGTTTGAACCATAATCTCTAAAAATGTGGAGAAATCATTTGATCATTCTCAATGCTTCGCGAACCGACATTGAGTGTATAAGATACTAGCTGTTCGTACCCGGTCTTGCACGGGTTAAGGATTAAGTTGAAAATAAATTTGTGGGGGAAACAAAGGTTCGATTCGAACGGTATAGATTTGCATCGTAAATATGTCAAGGAGAATAGGAGGGAAAGTTCGCCTATGTTAACCGCCGAGTCCTAAAGCTTTGTGTGCAAACTTTGAATCGAGTCGGACAAACAGTGTAGATTTGTATAGAGAACAGACAGACAGACATTGAGTTTTATATGTACAGACTAGCTTACCCGCGCAGCTTCGCACGCGTAGATTTATTGTAACTTTTAACCTAATCCATGCACGATACATAAATAAATATAAAATTGAACATATCTAAGATTTATCCAGAGGAAATAGGAACTGACGTCCAAAAAAATGTTTAGCTTAAATGAAAGAAAAAAATCGCAATATTATTAAATTATGGACCTCTTTTCAACGTTCCCAACTCAGCAGTTACGACCCTGCCTTAAACATAACACTTCCAGGAAGTTAACTTGTTTGAAATATTAAACTTTTTCATAATATTTAATATTTCGGTTCGACATATTAGTTATGTATTACTATAGGTAGGTATTTTAAATTAAATTTAATGAATTCCGTATATTGATCAAATAAGTTTCGCCAGTATGCTAGTCCGTATTTAAAATAATTTTTCAAAGAAAAGATAACAAATATTGATTTAATAACAATGCAGCAATACCTTATTTTACGGATCTTTTCTTACCGTATCGTTGGTAGATCTCTTTCTATTTAAGAAAAACAATAGAAGTAGTATGTGTAAGGCCCGGTTGTTTCAAGTTCGATCAAAGTAAGCGGTCGATTAAAGCATAGATTTTTACGAAAACGGGTCGTCTGATTGGTGGAGAACGTAAAAATCTATGCTTTAAAAGAACGCTTACTTTAATCCAACTTGAAACAACCGGCCCTAAGTCGTGCATTTTTTTGTTGTGTTTACGGGTATAAAAACCAACTTAGCGATACAATTCGCCTCGTATGCATGGCTTGAACATACTAATTCGTTTATCTCGCTTAAGTAGAAAGACGTGTACAGCACACGTCTACACTACGTTGCGTGCTCAATTTGAGAATTATAACATTTTTAATTTAAATTTATTTTAATGATTAATTTAAATAAAAATTTAATAACAACAGTGGATACGACAAGAGCATTAAAATATGCAAAAAGGGTTATAAATTTTATTCACAAAATAATGCCGGTAGATTGAGAATAACTAAGTCAATTAAATAAAATCAAAATAACTTGATTTTCACCACTTTAATTGATAAGATATCAACGTGTTTCGAGAACAATTTTATCATTTTCAAGATAACTAGTATACTAAAATGAAAAATAAATTTACATTGTGAAAGGGTTGATGTGAGAAGATTTTATCTATTTTTTTCTTGAGTCCCAATCCTATTATTGATTTGCCTCCAAGCACTCGAACTCTCCATTCCTCTCTGTCACCTGCCACCCTTTTTAGGCGCTATAACGCACATCTCCGATAACCTGGTCTACACGGCTTGATTTTGGGCGGCCTCAATGATTATTGCCTTCAATATTTCCCTCGACGATGGTAAAAAGCAGGCCTGAGTGACTTATATTATGGCCTATCCAATTGGCTCGATTTTGGGCGATTCTGATCAGGAGCCGCCTCTTTTCGCCCCACTTGTTCAATACCTCGTCTTCTCGGATATGTTCTGACCAATGGATCCTCGCCATGCGCCTGTGGCACCACATCTCAAAGGCCGCTAGCCTCCCGGATATGCTCTGGCCGATGGTCCATGTTTCGCATGCTCCGAACAAGAATTTGAAGCAAATTCTTTCTTACCTTTATGTCAATGTTAGGAGATTCAAAGATCCTGGATTTGTTGTTGAAGACGATTCTCGCTTGTTGGATTTTGCTTATGATGTCTGCTTTTAGGCGGTCGTCTTGGGAATACGTGAAATCTCTTACTTGTTTGATAGTGACACCACTAAAAAAAACATATGTAGACGTCTTCTCTTTCAACAAACATGCACTTTCTTTTATCTTTGTTTATTTTCATGCTGTAGTTAATTGCCAAAACATTTTCCGTCTTTCTCAGGAGGGCCTCGTATAATTCTTGTTCCGACTACGCAAGCAGTGCAATATTGTCGGCATATCTAATCAAGATAATTTTTTGTCCTTGGATTTATACACTGGGCCAATCTCTCATTTCTTCTCTCATCTTGTCGATAGTCTGATATCGCATGCGTAAAAGAAACAGGCAAATATAATTATGAAAAAAGCGGAAACGAAGGTTGGAGGTGCCCTTTCGGATGATCAATTTGACTTTAGTAGAGGAGCAGGCACAAGAGACGCAATTCTTCGCAGTTCAAAAACGAATAAGGAAAGGTAAAGACACACACGTAGCTGTTATTAAAGTGGTGAAAACAAAGTAATTTTGATTTTATTTAGTTAAATTAATATGTCACCACAACGTGTAAACCTTCTATCAGAATAACAACTGAAAAATGAATATTTCCACTCAACTACACAATCGGCATTGCGGCATTCATAAATTAAAACAAATTTGTTGTATGATATTTTCAAACCTCATGTGATGTGTGTGTGAGAAGAGCACAAGGTGCAATTAAATAATGAATAATAATCACAGTGAACGAATTTTGATTTCAAGGTAATTACATTTAAAAACTAAACGCTTCTAGACAGTTGAAAGGACAAATACGGAATGACCAAGCGGGGGAGCGAAGCAAGTTAGGCCCGTGTGCTCGAGGTTTTGCTTCGCTCTCTCATTAGTCGGTCCACTCGCGATTCAAATAAGGGTTGATCTAGACCCTGGATCACAATCAGCAAAAATGATTTGATATTCAAAATATATATATGTTTCAGCTATTACATAAATATTATGGCGTACAGCGATGAAAAACTCGCTACACAAATAAAATTTGCTTTAATATTCATGATTCCAGTTTATGTGAAAAGGTAAGATTTTATTTACATACGAACAAACTCCCACGCACCTAAGTAAATGAATGGTTCAATACTTTTACTTCTCTAAAAATGTAACTTTAACAATTTATAACGTGGAAAAAATACATTTTTGAACATTTCTATTTTCAAGCATATATTATATTGTCAAGATGACAAAGCAAAAAGAACTGCACTAAATCGGGCAATTACGCGGCTGCACATATGTCGGCATGGTCTGGAATAATTTGAAAATAACTAGAAATCGATTGAACACACGAGATAAAAACATTTTCTTTATATTGTATTGAATTAGTATTATGTATGATGTATGCACGCACTGATATATGGAAGTGAAACCTGGAGCTGGCAGAAGAGGAACGAAAGTAGACTGAATGCAGTGGAGATCCCTTAGACGTGTGTGAGGCAAACCCATTTATGATAGATGGAATGAATGTAAAATTGATCTTAGCATAATTCATAGAATTAAAACAGGGTCGCTCAGGTGGTTTGGGCATGTGGAGCGAATGAACGAGGAAAGAATGTTAAGAAAGATATATAATGCAAGAGTTGATGGCGCCAGAAAGAGAGGGCGACCACTGAAGATGGTCCCGTTAGAAGCCTCAACAACCGTCGAGCTTGCAAGCGAAGATGTGTGAATGTGGATGAGGCAAAAGTTGTACAGGATGGAAGATGAGGCGCTCTATCCTCTCTGCCTACTCCCACGTTATGGTAAACGACATAATGGTAAGTAAGCAAGTAAGAATTATACTTTTTTGTTAATTTTTATTTTTGATGATACGTGCAGTTAAAATAAAAATTAACAAGTAACAGCACATAGACGTGTATCCCCCCTTGAAATCTCTTCTAAAGTCCTATTACGGCCGCTCCAGCTACCATACTACTGCGTTAATAATTTAAATAATTCTATTTACAAAAATAACGAGTTAAACTTATAACACTTAAGACTGTGATGATCTGGGGTTAGAGGGTGAAAGTAGCTTTAAAATGGTTCGACCAATTGGAAAAGGCCCACAAAGTGGAGCAATTTTCTTGATTTTTAAAACATCGTAGGTTTGGTAATTTATTAACTTATCAAATAATTTAATTTATTTCGTTTTAAGAAGATATTAATATTTAAAATATATGGCACTTGATGCATACATTTTAAATCGATATACTTCCAAACAAAAAAGTGATAAAAAGCTAAAGAGAAGATATGAAAAAAAAAACGAAATTTGCCCACATTGCTAGACGATCGCTTTAAATCAAAAACTATTGTATATTTTATTCAAGAACACATTCTTATTGTGAAGTTGCAATTTTTTCAGAAAAAAGTTCTATGAAATGTAAAACAAAATTAATTAATCAATAAGAAAGACATACAGAAAAATCAAATCCACGAAAAAATATTTGGCTGCTACTGGAATTCGAACCAAGGATCTCGTCCTTTCCGGGCAGGCGCGTTATCCAATTACGCTATAGAAACCTTATATATTTCCGTGAATATATCGACCTTATCTGTAAGTCTCATTTATTAATTGATTAACATTTATTATCCATTTTTGGAGCAATCCACTTTTTCTGATACGGTAGGCACAAATTACTTTGCGTTCCTGCCGCTAGAGGACGTCAGAATTAACCGTTAAATTCATTTTTATTTTTGGACATATATTATATTCAAGAACACATTCTTATTGTGAAGTTGCAATTTTTTACATCGTACGCATGTTGTATCAAATGTGTCCAAAAATAAAAATGAATTAAACGGTTAATTCTTGCGTCCTCTAGCGGCAGGAACGCAAAGTAATTTGTGCCTATCGTATCAGAAAAAGTGGATTGCTCTAAAAATGGATAATAAATGTTAATCAATAATTGATTATTAATAAATTATTAAAAAATAAGGTAGATATATTCACGGAAATATACAAGGCTTCTATAGCGTAATTAGATAACGCGCCTGCTCCGGAAAGGAGGAGGTTCGTGGTTCAAATTCCGATAGCAGCCAAATATTTTTTCGTGGATCTGATTTTTCTGTATATCTTTCTAATTGATTAACAAATTTGGTTTAAAAAACTATCGTTTTATTTCCACTTATATGATTTTAGAGTTTTATATTTTTTATTTTTGTAATATAAGATGCAATTTATTACACTTTTTAACTATAGTTTATCAAAACTATAGTTAATATATTTAATAATTCCATCGGAAGCAATAAACTCGATATTAAAATAAGTTTAAATTTTTTTTTTCCACAAAGTATATTTACATTCTTCGTTGCTCTTCTGACACGACATCGCTGAAATCTTAACCTATTTCTCGATCACGTTTAGCGACGCAAGTGTCTGGTGCTTCCGCACAATTGGGCTCGCCAGCGAGGGTATTCAAAGGAGACGCTATCTGGAGCGGCACATCCTGCTGCAGCTCTTTGTGCTCCAACTTGGGACTGGATCCCGGCTCGTCCGGGTCAGGGACCGAGCCCTGCGCCAGGGATGCGTGCATCCGCATCAGGAATGCTAATGAGGGTCTCTCAAACGAGGAATTCTCTCCACAAGTACAAAACAATGCAATGCGTAAAATTGACTACTGACAGAATGGTTAATAATAGGATTAGATTAATAGCAATTCGAAATTATTAAAAAAAAAAACTAACCCATAAAAACCAAGTTTTTATTATACTCCGTTTCTTTGTAAAATATAACAACAATTAAAGAAGAATTCAAACACATAACATAACACTAAACTTACAGTAATTTAATATATTTCTAAAATGTCAGATGTTTTGAGCTTTGATAAGACACTTCATGCTTTGAAGATTAAATTCTAAAAACATTTGTCAGTCAATTTAGATTTTCGACATTCGTAGTGAAGTACCAACGGAGTAATTCAAATTTAGAAAATATTTCGCGATGTTATCAGACCGCCGTTGCTAATCAAACTTTTCTCATGCTTCCAATTTGAAAAAAAACAATAAAATTTCTAAAAATCCGAAATTATACTATAATTATTATTTTTTTAACTAAAATTTGATAGATCTTCTTGATCGTCGCCACGAATCTACTTGCCATGTTTCAGCTCGATTAGATCATTGGAAAAGGGTCAAAAATCGATCCAAAGTTTTTGTTGACGGCAAGAAAGCAGACGCTACGAGTTAATATAAAGGGAGTAAAAACAAACAAATCTTTAACGTGCTTTAACTCTCTAAGAAAACAATAATAGTTAATATAAAGGGAGTAACAAGCATTAAGCAATAAGACATTAGAATATTAATTCAATATTTTGAATGTAAAAAAATGGTCTGAAATGGAGTTTAAAAAAATTGAAATGATATTTCAAGCGTATTCTAGTGTAATGCTAATAATTCGGAAGAATCTCATTACACATACAAAGGATATTACAAAAACAGACATCTCGTTAGTGACATCTGTGGTTAATTAAGGGAATGAAAAAGCTTTGGATGCCGGTCGCGCTAACAATAATTAGAACACACATGTGAAACGTTTTATAAAATTTAAATATATATACAACTTTCGTAAAATTTGATAGATGTGATATTCTCTCACGGGTGAAAATGGTGAACGATACATTGTGTAGAGTGACCACTTGAGCCAGCCTTACGATAGTTCAAGACTTCTATACCTACTTCCCCATAAAAATAAATAAATAAATATGTTATATAATATATATATATCTATATATATATATATATATATATATGAGATTTCTTTAATATCTCTTGGATAAAACATTATGTTATAACTCGCCACTATTCAAATGACATCAAAAAAAGATATGAACGTTAAAAATAGTTGAACAAACAACCTATGTAATTTAGTGTCAGGAATTAAATAAATTTATTACAGAACAGTATTTCAATACTCTGCGAGACAAATAGGAAAATAATTTTATAAATTATCTGAAATAATGAAAACCATTTAATAATCTATCTTAATTACTGATGATCCCCTTGGAACAAAATCCAGTAATTGTGTTCCTAAAACTTTGAAAATACCTACTCAAAAAATATTGTAAAATTAGTAGCATAAAGCTCATATACAATGAAGGGGGACCCACCACATACCCTGAGCCGTTCTATGCGCAAAAGCGTCCATATCGGCCCAGCACTTTCGCCGCCTGGTTGGCATTATTTTATGCTAAAGCGACCTCCTCGCTCGGCCTTCATCAATACAACACGCAGAGATGAAAACCGAGCGAGTCGGTCGCACAAAACCTTCATTGTCCCGCGCATATTAATCTTTATTTCAAAAATATCAATACAATATAATACCAATAATAAAATTTAAATAAAATATATCACCCAAATAAGGCGCAGGACGTAAAAAACACAACCCCTCCGTGGAGGGAAAAAGACATAAAGAAAAAATAATAAAAACATAAAAGATTCGTGACCAAAAAAATCATCACCGACGGTTCAAACACTGGTTCAGGAAAAACTACGGAGCAGGGCCCCGTAGGATCTCCCAGCGGGACACCCAAGTTCCAACAAAGTCTTTAAGATGTCTAAAGTTAGACTCATTTCTCACCAGGTCGACATTTGTGGGATGCCGACCTGTCTCAAGCGGCCCGTTTATACCTTCAATCAAGTCCTCTCTAGCATCCCTCAACAGAGCACAATCCCAGAGGATATGTTCCGGGGTCTGGGCCACACGAGCGCAGGCGCACCAAGGGTGAGTGGAGAGTCCAATATCATGTAATTTGGACCTGAACTCACCATGGCCCGACAGTATTTGTGCTGTGTAGTGATCCAGAGCCGGAAAATACCCTCCGGACCCCTTTCTCTCTTTCACCATCACCCTCGGGAAGAAGGAATGGGTCCATCTCCCAGTGGTGGCGGCGTCCCATCTTTCTTGCCAGACTTCTAACGTAATTAATCTAATTCGTCTGCCCAACTCCCCAGTCAAGCTCATATACAGCAATAGATAAAGTATAAAATAAACGCAGAAATATATCAAAAAAGTATAATACGCTTGAAAATAGAAGTATCGAAGAAAATAGAAGCCAAGTAAAAATAAAAACAGAAATATGTATCTTTTTATGTATCTATTGATTATTTACTGTATTTTCTTTTACTTCTTAGTACTTTCTACCTTACCACTTTTTAGTAATGAATAATTGTAATTTCGTTAACGTCTTACCACTTTTTATCTTACCACTTTCTGATATTTACTTATTGAATTTTCTTATGTATCAAATGATGACTTGTTGTATTTATATTGTTGATATTATTTACACTACTTTGTGTTTTATATTATGTAAATGCCCAGTTAAGGTCATGTATTATTTATAAATAATAAATAAACATTACCTTACATACGATAAACGGGTTTATCCCCGATTAATGACCACATGGATTATTTTAGAGTGTCTTACTCACTCGGTATTTCCGGTGGTAATTAGGCAGTGCTGGGTGCGTGCAGCCCAATCACTATGTACTCGAAAAATGTCGTTTGTAATTGAATTTGAAATTGGTTTTAGGTTTAAGCGAATAAAGTCAATTTTGAAAAACAAATGGTTTTTTATTCATGAATTTTTATGAATAGAAAACCAGCTTCAAGATTCATGCAACTCTTGTGTCCCGTAATTTTTCACGTGTTTACGGTTGGTTACACAAATAAGTTATTACAATAATAAGTTGTTACACAAAGAAGTTACTGAGTTGTTCCGCGCGATGGTAAATGAAGTAATCGCCAGAATGATCGCCGACCTCCAGTAGATGGCATCATAAGAAGAACACAAATAAGGTCACAATTGACTAGAAAATCATTTTCAAATGCGTCACTATTTTCATCAATTGCGCTAGTGAATAGTAAGTGTTCTAATGGTTACCTGTAATGTAATCATGTTTGTGTGAATCTTAAGTTCACTGTTCACTATGAGAAAAGATAGGAATGAGATTGAATTAAATTAATATAATTAATAAAAAAACTAATCCATAAAAATCAAGTTTTTATTTTACTCCCTTTCTTTGTAAATTAAGTTTACCATCATGTAATCAAATAATTGATTGACTGAAAATGAAACATGTGTCGAAATATCTATGTCAGAAATCTCTAAAAATATCTCTTTATTATTTGATTTCTTCACAAAAAACCGAAGCGTACTGTCATCTGTGAACCAATTGTCATAAATTTTCGAAATTCGTAGTGAAGTACCTATTACACCTACTGACGGAGTAATTCAAATTTTAAATATTCTGTGACGTTATCGGGCCGCCGATGGTAGCTTTTGTAATGATTCCAATTTGAAAAAACCATTAAAAATTTGAAAAATCCAAAATTATACTAAAATTATTATTATTTTTTAACGAAAATTTGATAGGTCTTCTTGATCGTCGCCACGAGTCTGCTTGCAAAGTTTCAGCTCGATTAGATCACGGGAAAAGAGTTAAAAATCGATTCAAAGTTTTTTCGTCAAGGAAACAAGCAAGCAGACGCCACGAGTTGAAAGAAAGGAAGTAATAAGCTTGGTTTTCACCATGTTATACGAAAATATTAACATGTTTCAGAGCCCATGGCCCCTTCGTCAGTATATAATTATTCAGAATATTTTGAGTTTGTTCAAATCTTTCAGAACAGTGCTGGATTTATGTCACAGAGACATTATTAATCAATTAGTGTATATTATAGATATCTCTCACAGAGACATTGACTATAATATACACTAATTTATATAATTATTATAATATACACTAATTTATATAATTATTGAAAAACGTTGATATTTTTATTACAAAAGTGGTATAAACTTAGTAAATTTTTATTAATTATATTAATAATGTCACCAAAAAATTATTTTACTATTTTTGAAGATGAATTCAATTGATTTTGATATTTTAATATTTCATTTGTAGCGAGAATTTCATAGTTAAAATTTGTTTTGCATTAAATTCGTGTAGGTATTTGCTGTGTGATATTTTTGTACTAAAATTTTTGGATAATTCTTGTAGGTTGGTACAGAATTTATAAAGAAGTACTTAATCGGAACCTGCAATGTTGTAGCTTTTCGAACGATCCGATCGAACGATTTTCTAAAAACATTAAAGTTGCAATGCGTAAGTTAAAATACTGAATAAACTGGGTAGTCACTCTGATAACGAGGTATGTTATTATCGCATACAACTGAGAAAATATTTCTAAATATAAATTGTATATAATCTAATAAATTCCACTGTTTGAAAATCAACATATTATTATGCTCCATTGTGTCTTATATATTTAAGTGGCATCTGAAAATAATTTGAAAATAGTTGCAACAGAAAAGGAAGGAATTAATCTAATGAATGTAATAATATTGTATCAGGAAGAAAGAATCAGGATAACATTGTATCTCGAAGGAAAGCCATTATCAAAGCAGTCTTCCAGTCCTTTACACAGGAGCTCTAGAGAGTTGCTGTCTTGTAAGCCAATGGTAATTAAAAAGCGTGCAACGCGATATCTTTGTAAAGGAAAAAACAACATACAAAGGAAACAACGGCGTTCTATTATGACGTCAACAGTATCAATTTGTCGCTATTGGTTACACAATACACCGACGAAAATCCCAATTAATTTTATACCAAGGGATCTATTTATATTGTGTTGTATGTAAAATACAACACAATACAGTGGTTTGGCTCTAAAATTTATCAACAACCGTTTTAAAATTTGGTAGAACGACGTATTTCGGATGACAGTATAAAAATCTTTCATTAATTTTACAACACCTGTATAATTATTTAAAAATATATATTTAAAATGCATTAACACCTGTCGGTTTGTGTTACTATAAAAGTGAATTTTGAGTATTAAAGTTAAAAGAATTCGGAAAAGAAACATATCCTCGATGCAATTTGAATTGATTACAAGAAAAATAGAAAATAGTATTTGTTACCGACGCAAATCGCCGGAATCAAGAAAAGGGGTTGGGGCAGGACTAGCGGGATTCGGATGAGAATGGGTGAAAGTACGGAAAAGAAATTGATTTGTAGACTGTGATAATAATAAGGGAAAGAAAAAAGATGAAATACTTAACTCACTACTATCAAGAAACTTCCTTTCCTCTAGAATCCGAGATGAACTCCAACGGTCGATTTCCCTGCATTATGGAGTGCAGGATCTCGAATTTTTTTTCTGAAATCACATATCCTAGATATTCAAATTTTACGACTTTTTTTGACTATTATTTTTATTACTTATCTGCCTTTATTCTTCCGAAACATAACATCTTCATTCGTAACTCTGTCCATCCAACTTATTTTGAGTATTTTTTTATAGAAACAAATCTCGAAATAATCTCGAAGTCGCCTCAATAGAAAAAGAAAAAAGTAACCTATAAAAACCAAGTTTTTATTATACTCCCTTTCTTTGTAAAATATAACAACAATTAAAGACGAATTAAAACATATAACATAACACTAAACTTACAGTAATTTAATATATTTCTAAAATGTCAGATGTTTTGAGCTTTGATAAGACACTTCATGTTTTGAATATTAAATTCTAAAAACATTTGTTAGTCAATTTAGATTTTCGAAATTCGTAGTGAAGTACCTATTATGTATACCGACGGAGTAATTCAAATTGAGAAAATATTCCGTAACGTTACCGGGCCGCCGCACCGTTGCTAGAAATCAAACTTTGGTAATGATTCCAATTTGAAAAAACTATTAAAAATCTTAAAAAATAAAAAATTATACTATAATTATTATTATTTTTAAACGAAAATTTGATAGATCTTCTTGATCGTCGCCACGAGTCTGCTTGCAAAGTTTCAGCTCGATTGGATCACGGGAAAAGGGTCAAAAATGGTTCCAAAGTTATTTTTGACGGCAAGCCGGCAAGCAAGCAAGCAGACGCCACGAGTTAATATAAAGGGAGTAAAAATGAACCATAGTTCTACGTTAGAGCAGGTACTTTCGTACTCTTTGCGCGTTCTCGAATCGAGTCTCTAAAAAATCTCATTCATGTATACGCGTCATTAAAATTCACGTTACATTGAATTCCCAAGCTATTTATTGAACAAAACTTAATATTCAGTGCGGAATCTGCCTATATTTACTATGGGTCACCATCTTTGAAAAGGCAGTCTGCCCCACTATCGGAATTAACATTTTCAATACAAATTGTTACAATCTTGGAACTCAATAGAGAGCTTTATTTAAGAACCGTTGAACCTCTTTAGAGTTTAATCTAAGAATAAATATTCTTAAATACTATTCCAGAATAACAATTTGTGATCTTACATTTAATTTTTAATTTATTAAAATAAGGAATCCAAACACTATAATTTTAGAGCATTGCATAAACCAATTACAAAGATTCACAGATATTTAAATTAAGTACCTTGTTAGATAAGAGAATATTTAAAAGCTATGACAATATATTACAGTAATCAACAAAGAATATTAAAGTAAAACAATGGTAATATATGAAGATATTAGATAAGTTAATGAGTTTTGATAGTGACACGGGAATAGGGATGGGAGGGAAAGGGTGAGGAGGTAAGAGTCAGAGTAGAGGTAAAGGAAGAGAAGATTAGGTAAAGTGCTTTCGATCCGTAAGTCGAGTAATGCTATGGTGAAATTGTCCAGTGATTGGTTTAGAACATAAAATATTTCATTAAACACATAATACGATTTTCTAAAGGAATCATACGGAATCATAAAACGAAAACTGTTCAATCAACATAAAAAATCACGGAGTTATTCTTTTTTGTTTTCTATTTAAATTGGTGATTAACTAAGTAAAAAAGATTTATTTAATTTTATGCGTTATTTTTTTTATTATATGAAATACAGAATAACTTATTTATATTTTAAAAGCACTTGAAATTATTCATCACTATTTCAAACCAGGTTTCAACCAAAGGTCCATTTTACTAATAGTTATCTTTTAAATTTGTTTTCATGTTAATACTTAATTATTATTCATTTCCCATATACATGTATTTTTATATTTTTATTGTCTATATTTAGATTTTTGATTTTTAATTTGTAAGTATACATTATACATTGTATCCATCGAATGGGACCATGGGTTCTGAAACATGTTGATATTTTTAATATACAGGTCGTGCCAGAGCTAGCAGCAGAAATTTGGCAGGTAGGTTTCTGACTATGTTATGAATCTAAAATGTTCAAGCAACCATGGCGTAATATCAATAGTTATGGAGCTTGCAATATCAAAGATTGCATTTTTTTCAATATTTCTTACTTATTTGTTGCGAAAAGTTGAACTATCATTACAGTAACTTTGGTCGATTATGAAAAATTCATTGGCTTTAATACAAGTCGAATAAGAAGAAACCTTGCAAAAATTGATAAAAGTTATTTTTTTACAAGGTTTTTATCATTTTATTTTAGTTGTATTGAAGCAAATGAATTTTTCTTAATCGATATAAGTTACTGTAATTATAGTTCAACTTTTTGCAAAAAATAAGTCAGAAATATTGAAAAAAATGCAAACTTTGATATTGCATATCTCCATAACTATTTATATTAGGTCATGGTTATTTGAACATTTTAGACTCACAACATAGTCAGGAATCTACGGCCTAAATTTCTGCTGCTAGCTCTGGTACACCCTGTACACATATATAAGTGGTGAAAACAAAGTACATTTTTATTAATTATATTAATTATTTATTCTTCAATGGTAGTTTGACGTTTTACATAAGACTTATTCGAAATTTTGCATTAAAAATGCGAAATTACACACCGTTGGCTTTTTATTCGTGGCGCTGTGCTTTATTGCTATTTGCATACATTTCTGTACACATTTTATCGTAGTTTTTAATTACGCGTATATTAAAAAAGTATTTACTTCGTTTAAAAACTTCCACCGCGTCAAAGTACAAAGCAACCTGCACACGCACACAGCGAAACGGAATATACGTGTACAGCGGGGCGCAGTGAATGAGAAAAGTCTGATAAGCCCGGTGGAGTACTTCTGCAAGTGGGAGGCTTAGTTCCCCGGTGTACCATTTCTTTTTTTAAGTGCGCATTCGCCGTTTGCTGTTTACTCGACAGCGGCGATTTCGTGACACACTTATGCACCGACTTGCTCCAGTCGGAACCGCGCGGTTTAAAAAAGAAACGCTCAAAACACTTTTAACCGGTCGGGTGCTGGAGCGCAGATCTGCGCGATAACTTTTGTACCCTCTGTGTGGTCGGGCCATATCTATATTTGGAATATATAGCGAACGCCTTTCATTGAGAAATTAGGCAAGCCGCGTTACCTGTCTCCGCCAATGACGCGAGACCCAGCAGGGCCGGCAGTAGTACATATTGGACCGCCGCTGTGAGTACATACTCGTTCGCCATCGCCGCCGTGTGACATTTTTTACGCACGTTCCGCAATAACCTCAATTTGTCGTTCGATCTTAAAACCGCCTTTTCAAATCCGTTCTTCGCAGTGGATTTGTTTACATTATTGGTGAAGACGGCCACCCGCATCTACAGTCCACTCAATCGCATTTCATCAGGTCGCAGTTCAATAAATCGAATATAACCAGGAGGTAAGTGTCTTGCATGTTTTCTCAGTTACGGGCCTTTCGCTACGTATTGGACATCTTGCTTGCCCCTTGGAAGTTTCCGTATAGTTGGACGCTCAAAGCGCACCATTTAAACCATAACCTAACCGCCTCACCATATAATTTTGGTACCTTCGACCGGAGATCGATCCATATACAAAGGTCGAACGAACGAATTAATATATTCATACATCCGACTATATCGTATTGAGCAACTCCATTATCGCAATTTTCATAATATTTGTTCAGTGAAATAATTACGCAGCGTGATATTTGTCGATATAAATATCGTTTAATATTTTTTCAGCTACTTTTACTTGACAGTGTTATTCACGCACGGATACTTTGCACTTGTAACAAAGTTATAGAATTGTTTATTTCGAATAAAATATTAAATAAATTCGGTATTCAAACATATTAAATAACAATTTTAACATAACATAACAAATAACATTTCACAAGTGAGTATTTTAGAATAAATACGAATTTATTGTTAGATCACTGAAGTACCTCCCTATAAAAAATATTCAAAATGTCGCAGATAAATAGATTGAAATCTTTAGAAGCAAAACGGGACGCTGTTTTCGCTCACGTAAACATGATGTACGAAAAATCAAAACGGATTTCGTCTGAGAATACAAGGACGACAGAGTCATTCTTGGCAGACATACAAACGATTGATGAAACAAAAACGCAGTTCACCGCCGTTTCAGATGAAATAAATATATTGAATTTAGAATTGAATCCTGACTTTGTACCGGATTATCAAAAACTTATTGCATTTGATGGGATCATCTCTCATATCAAATTTAAAAAATCCCAACTTTCGGAAACAAAGTTGCAAGAGGCTCCTGTATTGGATAGTCCAATGAAGTTGCCGGCTATTCAAATTCCGTCATTTGATGGCAACCAGGAGAACTGGCCCATTTTTTATGAAACGTTTAAGGCCAACATTCATCAAAATAAACTATTAACGCAATCACAGAAAATGCAATATTTAATTTCAAAATTATCGCACGGCGCTCTTTATTTGACATCAGGGGTACTTCCTACGGGAGAAAATTACAATTCTTTATGGAATAGCCTCGTACAAAAATATCAGGATAGAAGGGCGTTGGGTTGTTATTACTTAAAAAATATTTTCGAAATAAAATATGTCAACACCGCTGGTGGCTTAAACGCGTTTATTGAGAAATACTCTGCGTCCGTTTCCGCTTTGAAACAGCTGGGAATCGAAGATCTAACAGACTTCATTCTTTTGTATTCCGCGTTATCGAAATTGGATAGCCAAACTTCACAAATGTTCGAGATGACGCAACGTGAAAAGGAAATTCCCGCTTACCAAGATCTGGTAGAATTTTTACGAAGTCAGGTGAAAATTTTAGAACGTACAACTACTAGCAACACCGCTTCTGTTCGATATGGTCAAAATAATTTAAATAAAAATAAGACTTACAAATCTTTCTTGACTAAAAGTACTGGAAATAATTGCTTACTATGTTTAAGAGAAGATCATAAACATTTGTACGAATGTCCAAAGTACAAAGGCATGCCGATCAACGAACGCTTTAATTTCATAAAGACCAAAAATGGTTGTATTAACTGTCTAAGTTACTCGCACATTATAAAAAATTGCAAATCAACGCGTAATTGCAAAAAATGCAATAAACGTCATAATACGCTTCTTCATTTTGAAGATAATAATCGAGATGATGCGCATCCAGTAGCATCTATATCACTGGTTACCGCGCGAAACCAGTCAAAATCTTATTCGCCTAGTGCTAATATTTTATTGTCGACGGCCCAAGTATTAGCTTACAAAAATCAAAATGAAAAACGGTTAATACGATGTCTAATTGATAGTGCATCGCAAAATCATTTGCTCACAGTAGCGTGCTGTGATGAGTTAAATTTAAAAATCTCGCCGCTTTACAATGCGGTCCTCAAGGGTGTAGGCAATAGCTCGCGTCCAATAAAAGGATACACTAATTTCATCATACAATCACGAGTAAATTCACAGACTTATAATATCCAGGCTTTGGTTGTTGACAAAATCACCAATAACCTACCTGTGCAATACATTGACACGGCAAATCTGGCTTATTTAAAAAATGTTCAACTCGCTGACACGGATTGGAATATACCGAAGCCGATCGATTTAGTTTTAGGTGCAGAATTATTCCCGTATCTTTTATTAGGTGGTCGAATAAACGCACCCTCTCCCGCTCCGCCGTTGTTAGAAACGACTTTAGGCTACATCATAATGGGCGAGATGTCTATGGAAAATCCAAAAAAGGAAGATTCTACTTTAACTCTTCTATCTCTAAATGATGGTGATTTACAGACTTCTCTGCAAAGTTTTGGCATCTAGAAGAGATTCCAACTAGGCAGTTCCTGAGCCCCGAGGAGACGACCTGCGAAAGGTTATACAGCGCATCTGTAAATAGAGATGAGGCTGGACGTTACTGGGTCGCATTACCTTTTCGTGGAGATTCAAAGGAATTAGGTAATTCACGAAATACTGCGTATCGCCGACTTATCGCTCTAGAGAGGAAATTCACACAAGAACCAAAACTTCGTGAAAATTATAATAACGTAGTAAACGAATACATTGAAAAGGGGTATTTAACTGAGATTACCGCAATCGATGTCTCAAACGAGGGTTATTACATACCGCATCATGCCGTCACACGCCCAGATAAGCCAATGCCGCGAATTGTACTCGACGCAAGTTCAAAAACCCATACTGGGAAATCATTGAATGATGTATTATATGCTGGGCCTAACTTACAAGCAAACCTTTTCTCTCTTTTACTTGAGTTCCGGTTATTTCCTGTAGCTATGACCGCAGACATAAAGCAGATGTATTTACAAATTGGTACATTTCAAAATGATCGGAAATATTTAAAGATATTATTTCGTTTTAGCGACTATAGCAACGAGACGATCAGAGTATTTCAATTCAACCGCCTTCCATTTGGCCTCAAACCTAGTCCGTAT
>JADDOH010003863.1:0-14209 GCA_016648135.1 Agrypnia vestita
ATTAGGTCCTTACACATGAAATTGGCGTTTAGTATGGGAGGAACATAAAGCCGATTTTTTTTTATTATAATATATTTATTTAATCAAAGTATGTACCATTGCTCTCTATGCACTTTTGCCATCTCATAGGTAGTTCATCGATCCCTTTACTAAAAAAACCATTCGGACGGGAATCAATAACATCTTTGAAGGCGGTTTGGACTGCCCCATCGGAGTTGAATTTTTTCCTTTGCAAGAAGTTATCCAAATTTCGAAAAAAATGGTAATCTGTTGGGGCAAGGTCCGGAGAGTACGGTGGATGTCTTATACATTCCAATTGAAGCTCCTCTAATTTGGTAGCCGTCTGTTGTGCAGTGTGTGGTCTAGCGTAATCATGAAGCAGCAGTGGCCTAGAGCTAATAACCAGCCTCGGTTGTTTAGCAGCTAGCTTTTTCATCATGGTTTGCAGTTGCTGACAATAGACATCTGCCGTAATCATCTGGCCAGATTTAAGAAAGCTGTAGTGAACGACACCAGCACTAGTCCACCAAACGCTCACAAGTTACTTTTTTGGAGTCAATTTTCGCTTGGGGCATGGTTCGGCTGGTTCGGCAGGGTTCAGCCATTGCGATGAGCGCTTCCGATTATCGTACAGGATCCACTTTTCATCACAGGTAATGATTCGATTTAAAATCCCTTCATTATTGTGCCGGTTGAGTAATGCAACGCAGCAGTCAACGCGCGTTTTTTGATTTGCTTCACTCAATTCGTGAGGTACCCACCTTTCAAGCTTTTTCACCTTACCAATTTGCTTCAAGTGGATTAAAACAGTTTTATGACTAACACCGCAGCCTGCAGCTAACTCGGATGTGGTTTGCGATGGATCCGCTTCCACAATAGCCTTCAATTCTTCATTATCAACTTTGGTCTCCGGCCGTCCACGGGGCTTGTTCTGCAGGTCGAAATTTCCAGAACGAAAACGTTGGAACCAAAAACGCACTGTGTTTTCTTTTGCGGCACCGTCGCCATACACATCATTAATCCTTCGAGCCGTTTCTGCAGCACTGGTGCCACGGTGGAACTCGTACTCGTAAATAACGCGATATTTCAAGTTTTTCATTTTGTAAACTGAGTGACGCAAAGAAAAAAACAATTGAGGAAAAAACAAATGAATTATAATTTTCAAAACACAAATAAATGAGCAAATAGCTGTATAAATTTGGATTTGGAATTCCTAACCGAAGAGAAGATATTTGAGATCAAATTTGCCAGTACGGCACAACGCCAATTTCATATGTAAGGACCTAATATATATATATATATATATATATATATAAAGAAACCCGTGTTTCCCTACCCGCCAAGTTTTCTCCACAACCAGCCACAACCACCCACCGGTGGTTATGGTGGTGTATAGCCTTTGGTGTCACATCCAAAATATGTGAGTTTGGTGGAGGTGGCTGTGCTTGGGTGGGAGAGGGTGACGAAAATGTGCTTTCTAGCACATTTTTTTGTTATGGGAAGGCCGCAAATGCTTCAGATTGTTTCAAAATAGGCGCGCCGACTGTGTCGGTGAGTCTAGAAGGTTCCGGAAAAACCTGCTCTAGAAAGTTCTGGAAGGAGAAGGTTCTATAATCCCGAATATTCTATAAGGTTCTAAACTGGGTGGCGGAATGTGTCGGTATGTCTAGAAGGTTCCTGTACATTCGATAAATTTCTTGAAAGTTCTGGAAGGAGAATGTTCTAGAAGGTTTGCGAAAGTGCTACGACGATCCAAACAGTGTACTAAAAATCTACGCGTGCGAAGCCGCGCGGGCACAGCTAGTATTTATATAAAGATGAGGATAGATTTACGACTGGATATAAATGTGATATTCTATATATTAGAATTAGATATTCTATATCCAGTTGTAAATCTATCCTCATCTTTATGTAAATATTACTTGTCATAAGTGTTTGAACAAAATAGTTTCTTTGAATCATACAGAAAATCCAAAAAAGTTTATTCTTCTTCTTCTTCTGCTTCATCTAGGACTGCGTCCTGTTATTGCTCGGAGCCTGTTCCTGGGATACAGATGTCCAGCTATCTCGTCATCTTTTATGCGGTCTTCCTGGGAGTCTGGTACCAGACGGCAGCTTGTTCGCTGCTACGCTCACTACTCTCTCAGAACAAGCTCTCTCCACATGATCTCTCCAGTAACGTCTTCTAGATCTTCCCCATCGGACAATATCCTCGACGTCACAAGTCCTTCGTATTTCGGAATTCCTCACTCGGTCTCGGATTGTCAGTCCCGCAATGGGTCGGAGAGTCTTCATCTCAGTTGTTCTTAGGAGATTTTTAGTTCTGGTAGTGTCAGCCCTTGTCTCAATACCGTACGTCATGATTGGGCGGACACAGGTCTTATATATCTTCACTTTGCTCTCCTTGAGCATATGTTCGTTTCTCCAGACAGCATTTCTCAAGCATCCAGCAATAGTTGCGGCTTTGTTTGCTTGCTCTCTTACTTCTTCGTAGAGGTCGTTACTGCTGGATATCTCGACACCCAAGTACTTGAAGCTCATTAATTGCTCTATTATTTTATCGTCAATTGAAATCTCGCATCGTACTGGCTGTTTCGATGTCACCATGCTCTTAGTCTTATCTACGGAGATTTTCATGTTGAATCTTTGAGGGTATATGGAATTGGTGCAGAAGTTTTTGAAGATCGCCTTCGGAGTTGGCTATTAATGCCGCATCATCAGCATAACATATTATATCTATCTTTTTGTCTCCTATGTTGTAGCCTAGATTCATTGTTTTGACATTTTCTATTAGCTTATCCATGATGATATCGAATAAGAAGGGGCTCAAGCTATCTCCCTGTCTGATGCCTACTGCGGCTGGGATTTCTTTCGATAGATAATTGTTTACTTTTATGCGCATTTTGTTGTTAGTATTCAAGTTATGAATAGCTTTGATGATGGGTAGTGGTACATCTTTTTCCGTCAGGATATCTATAACATCTTTTAGAAGCACTCTGTAAAAGGCTTTAGTGAGGTTAACAAAACACATATACGCCGGTTTATTATATTCAATAGATTTTTCCCTTATTTGTCTTACCACGAATATTGCGTCAGTGGTGGACCGGATTTTTCTGAACCCTTGCTGTTCATCACAATTTTGAATTATGTTCTCCAGTTTTGTTTTTACAATGCTTGTGAAGAGTTTTTGCGATGCGCATAAAAAGGATATTTCTCTATAATTTTCCGGGTTTGTTTTGGAGCCTTTCTTAAAAATAGGGATTGTGATACTCAGTCTCCATTCGTTTGGTATTTCAGATTGCTCTAAGATTTTGTTGAACAGTTTATTTAATTCTTTCTCTACTTTTGTGCCTCCATATTTTATGAGTTCGTTTGGGATTTCATCTATTCCGGGAGAATTTCTATTTTTTAGCTTCTTTATGGCTGAAATCAGTTATTGCTCAGGATCACGTTTGATCCATCGTCATGGCCATCGTCCAGCGTAACAGTTCTCGCTTGGTTATCACTACCAAGCAGGTTTTCAAAATAGCTTTCCCACTCAGTTATAGATATTTTATTTGTTTGTATGTATTCATTTATAGGCTTTTTTAGTTTTCTAAGCATGTTCCATACCCTTCGCTGTGCTCCGAAAAGATCTCTCTCCATGTCTCTGGTAAACTTTAGCCAGTATTCCTTCTTTATTTTATCTATTTCAGCATTGACCCTGTTTCGTACGGATTTATACTTTCTTAAAATAAAAGTTAATTAATTCTTCAAATTATGTAACATCTCTTTCTAATACTTTTAATATAAATACAAGTTGTTGAATATAAATATTTAGATTGATAATGCCTTTTAGTACTTTTATGCATTTGGTATCTAAATATTGTCATTTCTGTTTTGCTTTGATTAATTATTTCATGTTCTAATTACTTTGCTGCATTATTGATGCGTTTTGTGTCATGGATCTATCATTGGTTAACCAAGTGTCCATTACACAATGTCATTTTAAACCATAGAGGTTCGATAGATAAATGAATGAAATTAGATAAATATCACAACATAAAAGTGTGGTACTCTAGTTTCTTTGCCTACCTCGCGGAAAAACGTAGTAATGGTAAGATAGTTGGTTGATTTATTCGAAAACAATTCCCTCTTCCCCTTTCTATCCTTATAGATACGACGCAATGGATATTAAAAATTCGCGGAATTGAACGTTGGACGTGAATATGAATGAAAATGTCGAAAAAAGTTTCGAGGAATAGGTGGGGTTATTCATGTAAATAAAAGTATATACGTATCTAGACATGTGCTAAAAATATTGATTTTTAAACCAGGTTTCTTTCGAATAAAATTCATTTTTAACGAATTTTCGTTCAAACCAAAACTTATCTTCGAACACGTTGCTTTTTCCGTTTATTCGGTAATATAAATAATGATAAAAATCTTTGTTTATTTTGGTATATTCAACAAAAAACAATTTAAATAGGTATTTAAAAACATTCGAGTATTCTAATTAATTTTGATTTTTCTCAATATTCTGATTATATACTTTACATGATCGGAAGTAGGTAATAACTACAAGTCCATGTGCATGCGTGGAGAAAGGAGGGGGGGGGGGGGGGTATATGAACAGTTGAAATCGAAAAACGGTTGAAATTTTTTTTAAGCGCACCACTGGAATTTGGCACCCGAGATTGTTAATGTCAGAGATTTCATATGAATTTAATATTTCTCTATTCGTTAGATCAAAATTAAACTGAAACTAAAATAGAATAAAAACGATGGTTTGGGGAGTTGAATTTATTCATTAGAGACATTTTTTCTAAATCTTGGCCTGGGCTGAATGACATCCTCCGGCATTAAGGTACAGATACACATGCTTATTAGTGGCATGCTAATGAGCATGCCACTAATAAGCATGCCCTAACACACTTGGCTGTACATACTGGCATGCTTATTAGTGGTATGCTCATAAATAAGCATGCCCAAAGCTAACAATCAAGCACACATGTTTATTAGTGGCATGCTCTTGTCATAGAATAGAGATGCTCTTTTTCAAAATGGAAAATTTGCAAACTGAAATAGAAAATTCAAGTGAACCAATAAATCAAAAAAGTTCCCTAGTATCCATCCGCACATTTTTGATTTTAGTTTTTATAATTTTTATTGTAAGATTTGAATCATGCATGCCTATTAATAAAGTTTCATAAACATTATTTCTCACGATATTATTTTTACACAACGGTGACCGAGTATTCCACAGACATTCGTGATTCCTGTAATGAGTCACGAAAAGTAATGTTTTATCATCTCCCCAACGCGCCATATTTGTTTCATCTGTCGCGGACTGAGAAGATCGCATTGATAATACTAGCCACGAAGCCCGCGAACGACATAAGCATGCTCATAATAAGCAAGCCTGTTCACACTTGCTCCAAAGATACCCCTTCTCTATGGTGAATGACAGTGGCATGCTCATTAATAGCAATGTGCGTACACATGCCACTAATAAGCAAGGCCTAAAGAAGGTCGATACTGCGCATGCTCACGTGCCTGTATCTGTAGCTGTTTTCAAAGAGGTTATAATACAACCTCTTTGGGCATTTTTACAATACTGCACTCAACTAAAATCTAATGTATTTCGAATTTTACTGGCACTTTTTCCACGAAAATGAAAATAATGATAAATATAACCTGGAGGCAGTAAAAGTGAAGCTATTTGTATATTTTCCGTTGCTCAGTAATAAATATAAAACGTGATAAAAATAAAACAATTTCACGCTAAATTGATTAGGAAGTTCATAAAATTTCAAACAGATTGACAGAAAATAAATATGTAAAGCTTAGGCCGTATGAATCCGCCAAAAGATCGTTTTTCTATACTTACAGTTAGTGATGAGAATTTTTTTCTTTTCTTTTAAGAAAGGCTTTTAGGTACCTACGCGAAATCTTAATCTCCTACAGGCCTTTCTGTTTTAAACTTTTTCTCCAGTATTTTTCCGCACAGCACCATAGAAAACGCAACAAATCACGTCTTGGCGTAGGATGCCGTAGTGTGTGGGAATAATATTCCAAAAAAATAGAAATGTCTTCGAATCAAAAGGCGTTTCTGGGTAGTTATTTTGTTAAAGAGATAACATGAATTTGTAAATAAACTAAATGTAAATAGTAAATCAATAAATAAAAAATATTTTCTTTTCTTATCAGTGTTGACTAAATATTATTCAATGTTATAAATAAATATTTTTTGATATGATAATAAAATAAAATAGATTACGTAATATAGACATTATTTGCATTCATTTTAAAGACACTTCACCATGCAAATCGGTGGAGTGAATAGAGCGCAGAGTCCTCTGTCAAGACCAGTATTTCCCAGCCTCTTTTTTTAATTAAATCTAACATCTGTCCTCTTGCACAGTTTCTGTGGTTTTGGATAATTCTTGAAATTTTAATGGGTTTTTATTCTGCTTTAAGTACAATTTGGCGTATAATTCAATTGTGTACATCTCAGGCATTTTTTGTATGGCCGATGGGCATTCCCCTTTATATGTGGAATAGTTGATAATTGCCGACGTGTCCCATTTCTGAAGCGCTTGCCCACTGGGAAACACTGGTCCAGACAGTCCTGACACACAACTCTTGCTTCATCCACATTCGAACATCCTCAGCAAGTTCGTCGACTGCTGACACCTCTTTCAAGACCATCTTTTGGTACATCTGGTTTACCTGGTCATGCCAAATCTTCCGCGGCCATCGTTTGTGGCGTTATCAGCCGATATCTTTTTATTACTTATTTATTATATTATATATTCATTCGCTTAACATGATCAAATCTAAAATTTTTGTTGTAGGCTATAAATCCCTCGTGCAAATTTCTATGAAAAAAAAAATTAGCAAAAAGATATTTTCAAATTCGTTAACATGCGTTGCAGTAGCATATCCGAAATAGAGAAAGACTTAAACTTGAAATATGCCAGTAGAATTGAGTACAGTTAAATATGTTATTTTTTTACTAATCATTGTTTATACATAAATATCTTTTAAAAAGTGTTTTTACAATTGTTCATTACTCTTTTAAATATGTTTTATTTTTACTAGTTCTTTGGCTTATTTATTAAAATACGTATTTTATATACGATTGTTTATATAAAAATGTTTTATGTTAGGTAGGTATAAAATTCTTTTACTTTATATATTAAGTAATAACAATAAATAATGGCATTGATAACAAGAAATAAATATTCCACTAAAGGATATTACTTTTTTTAAGATATGCGTACATTTTTTTGTATTTAAATGAAATATTGAAAATGTATTACGAATCACAGTGTTGACGTGCGCTCACTGCATTCATTAGGTTAAGTTCACAATAGGAAATAAAATTGATGTTGGGGCCTGAGTTGTCATCAAATGTTTGTAATAGCCTCACGTTCACCTCTGCATCATAGCAATTAATAATGAATGTATTTACTTACTACTGTGAAAAAATGGAAGCGAATTCCAATGACTTGCCCCCCAATAGGTAGGTAGTTAAATGCCAAAGCAAAACTGAGATCTTGGTGGTTATTTTGGTATACCGCTTTATACAGCCCATATTTTAATAATTTGTTAGAAAGTCAAAAATATAATTTTTCTGATGGACGATAATATAAATCGTGAGTCGCCGGCGGGGATCAAGCGCCGGTTCACAAACACGCTCCGCCCACATTACGAGACAGCCGATTGTGAAACAGTCTAAATAAATTATTCGTCGCGTTCACTGGGGTTCGTAAAGTATCGGGATTGACCCAGACTTTTCGGGTTTAAATTTGGTGCGAGTTCAACCAGAACTCGGAGTTCGCGACTGGGTGGGCGCCCTGCAAATCCGTTGATATACAAATTTGTGCGGTAGCTACTTATTTAACCCAGAAGGCTTTTGATAATTTTCTACGCGGTGGCTTTTTATTAGTCGATTAGGCTAATAAGTACATCGGTTTTCGAAAATGGCGGTGCTTACCAGCGTGACACAGCCGTCTCTTCCAACGTCCTATCGGTGACTGAGTCGAAACAAAGAATGCACGCGATACACTTAATAGTTCGAAAGAGATAGCCACAAATATTCGCCGTGTTAGTCGACTAACAGTAGCCTTCTAGGGTTAAATGAACAATATATTGATATACAATAAACGAATAAAAAACGAGCGAGCCTTACAGTAGTCGCGTATGATGTGTAACATTTGACATCTCACAATTAAAAGTATCAATTGAGCACGAACAGAAATTAACATCAAAATTTAAAAAAGCTTATAATAGCAATATATTTATTTATTAATAATTACAAGTAAAGAAAATGTATGTGCATTTATTTATTATTGAATTATAGATAGGTACCGTATATCTACATACGCATTTTGTTTAGTTGTTAATTATATGTTTTTATTTATTTTCATAGATAGCGGTAGTGTGCCGCCATACATATTGCATGAAAACTTTGAATAAATATTTTAAAATAATAATCACATAAATTACATAAAATTTGAGAATGTAAGTCATCAAGGATAGTTATTGTTTATATTCATGTAAAAAAGTATTTATTGGATAGTTTCGAAGATATAAGCCAAAATATATCAAAGTTACAACATCCACACGCTTGACACCAGCCTTGCAATCATATGTATAAAATCAGAAGCATTGGCTGGTAGTGTGCGTCTTCGCTGTGATGGCACTTGCTGGTTTTCCATCGCGCGCGCTCATTGGTCAAATGAAATTGCGCGCGCTTCCCCGGCGTCTTATTTCCTGTTACGCATTTTTCCGTCCTTTTTCACGAAATCACTGCCACAGATTGCAGGAAAGCGAGAGGAAAGATGTTACACATCAAAAATCAAAAATACTAATAAAATTTGTCAAACGAAGGAAATCTGCATATTTTGGAGACCTTCTCCGCAATGAGAAATACAAGTATGATCAGTATATACAGGATGTCTCGTAGCTAGGAGTAAAAAATTCGGGGGTATTTTATTCATTTAATTTTGAATAAAAAATAATCTTCAAACTTAGGGTAAAATATTGACAGTTACGGAGATAAGCGTAGAATAATGTTTTTTTTTGCAATATTACTGGCTTATCTTTTGTAAAACGTTAGACTATCATGAAAATAATTTATATGGAATATAAAATAAATATTCGCTTTGATACATGTCAAATAAAATAATTAAAACCTTGCATAAATCTCGGTATGGCTAGACATAAAACTTTTACATGCCGCGATATCGTAACATATCCAGCAGGTTGTAAAACTGCGATGAAGAAAGCAACGGGAAACTATCTCCTTACTTTTCTCCAGGATAAACCATAATAATAGCTGATGAATAGAACAGCCCCGAGTACGGGCGCCCCTTCAATGGAGCAGGGGTGGTAAGAGCCTCCTGGTCAGCTGCTTTCAAAATAGAAAAATTCGTTGTGGGCCATGACCTCCTCAAGTAACCCTCGTCATGACTGCGCGGTTTGAGTAACGTCATCCCACTATCAGAGCTTGGATCTTTCAACACTTCTTCAGCCAATATGTTTAAATCAAGCATTTTCTTTGCTAGTCGTTCTGAGACCATGACGTTTGGCGTTATGACACGCAGCGAAAAATGTTACGGTATTTATTTTATTTATTTTCACTGGTTGTTTAGTTACATACATATTTCGTATGGGCTAATACATAATTTACATTAAAACCGATTATATATTACATAATCTACAATCATTTAATGTTTTCCATTATAAACTTTTTGTACTCCAGTTTAAATCCCTTTATACTTACTGTGTTTTGTATACTTTTCAGCAGGCTATCGAAGATTTTAAGGCCTCTGTTCATTAGATAGTTTTGTGAATTGTTTTTTCTTTCTTTTGAAGCCTTATGCTGTCGGCGCCCCTTGTATTGTATGAATGAAAATCCTTATTTTGTTTCATTCTGTTAACAACAATTTGGGAAATAATCCATATCTGATTTTAAATATTTGTACCAACACATTATATTTTATTTTTCGATATTCTTCTTCATGTGCCCTGTCGTGTTCCCCCGACGTCGGCAATCATCTGGAAGAAAGTTTCTCTGTCCAGGGCAGCGCGGAACAGCTCTTCCACGCTTCTTATCCCGGTCCACTCTCGGATGTTTCGAAGCCAGGAATGCCGCCTCCTTCCGACCTTTCTGCGACCCTCAATCTTCCGCTTCATGACCAGCTGAAGGATGGAGTACTTTTCGCCTCTCATTATATGACCAAAGTATGAAATTTTACGGAGCTTTACTGTGTTGAGTAACTGTCTGTTTGTATTTACTCTACGTAAAACTTCAATACTACTAGTCATGTCAGTCCAGGATATCCTTAACATTTTACGATGTATCCACATTCCGAACGCCTCTAGGCGATTCAAAGTATTCACCTTCAGCGTCCATGCTTCAACAACGTAAAGTAGAACTGACCATACATAGCATTTTATTGATTAAAATTTTAGGTCATTCAACATTTTTGTTATTTTTGTTCTTCTATTGTGGAATGGTATGGAAACTTATAGTGCGAGTGAAGATTACGTGCTATCTTAAACCCTCTCGCAACGCTGCGGCGCGGTTGCTTTGTCACCATTATTATTTAGCAAACGGGTGCTGTCCCACTCTCCTATACATAAAGAACAGCTTCGTTGACTGATTTACTTCCAGTAGGCAGCAAATTTATGATATTTGCTTCTGTAATCAAGCCTGCAAACGTATATTTACATAAGAAAATTTACATTATGTAAATCATGATCTTTCTAGATTTAACTTTTTTATTAATATGACGTCATGCGGTGTTGATTCGGCCTTTCTCGGTTTTGGAAACGAAGCAGATAACCGCTCGAAGGTCAGGAACGTCTTGCGATTATTTTTAAGTAACGTTATAAAAATATATAATTTCAGATAGTAAAAGTGTAGTTCGTGACAACTTCGCCGATAAACAAGCACATATTCAGCGAAACAATCTATTGTTTCAGTATGTGTCCACGCAGTATTTCTTTTAAAAAACTTAAAAGTAAGAAACTACACCACATTTTAGAGACACGTCATGCAATGACAAAAATGATCCGAAGCATGTTTATATTATTTATATTTTATTTAATATAAGTAGTTTGGTTAATTTTGTATATCAACGCTGGAAATTTTTATTGCTGCCGGTAATTTTTGAAACATGAAGTTAATATTGTTTTTCTAAAAACAAAGCGAAACCATGTAGGTAAATGACAATTTTTTTCAACGGCTTTATTGCATTTTCGTGTATTTATTTACACATTTACATAATGCAAAAAAGTCTTAAACCTGTGCTTTTAGATGTCCAAATGTTTTAGTAATAAATATTTAAACAAATAAGATAACTTAGACGTATCTTTAGAAAATCTATATATGACTGAAGAATTAATAAATTAGGAAATAATGTACCTGAAGCTGATTAAGCTTTGTGAATAGAATTAAGAAAGGGTTGCTCAGGTGGTTTGGGCGTGTTGAGTGAATGAACTAGGAAGGAATGGTAAGAAATATACATGACGCAAGGTTGATGTTATGAGGTGGCGTGATCAGTTTAACCAGATGCTGGAAGATAGTTCTGTCAAGAGCCTCAAAAATCGAGTCGAGCTTGCATGCGAAGATGTATGAATGTGGATGAGGCGAGAGTTGTATGTCAGGACAGAAGAGTGTGGCGTTCCATCTTTACTGCCTATCCCCGCGGAGAAATGGAGTAATGGTAAGTAAGTATTTAAATACTTAAAGTAAAAAGGATTGCTCACGCATTGGCTTTGCTTTTACTACGTACGATCTTACCACATGCGATTTTGTATTACACAAACCATATTATTTTGGAAATACGCTTTTAATCCTGTGAACAAAAGTAGCAAGCTAGCAAAAATCTCTGCTGTGTGCTATATAAAAACAGAAACTAAAAATGCAGTCTGCATCTAAAGATGAGAGTAGAAAAGCATAATAAGGTTTGGGAAGGTCAGAGGTGAAATCTGACTAATCAGATCCAATCATTGAATGCATTATTCATAGGAATGTTATCCATCCCATGAATAGTCTCAGCTTTGTGTAGCTACGAGTACGTGACGACTATGTTTTGGTCCAAGAGCAGGGCTTCAAGGTATGTAATTACTGTAATTTAAAAAAAAAACACTAGACCTCGTGGGTTGCGTCTCGTCTCAAAAAGCAAGGAAGCAAAATTAAGGGAGGAAATACATATAAAATAACCAAAAATCAATTCATTACCGGTTAAATTAAAAAAATTAAAGATTTTACTTTCTTTTCATTTAAATTTGATTTCATTTAAAAATGAACTAAAAAAATTTAACAAAAATATTTCTTGAAATTCCATTATATATATTTATTTTCGTCTATTTTTGATCCATGATATTTTGTTTACTATCTTGTTTCTTGATATTTTTGTTTACTATTTTTTTTTAATACTTTTGTTATAAAAATTGTAATATTTATAAATAATATGATGTGATTTACTCCTCCCATAACCACGAGCGTAATGGAGAGTAATACGATTTTATTGTATCAATGATCTTTGTATTTCAGTCAATTTTGTACCATGATATATTATAATAAATAAATAAAAAATAATAAAAAAATTTCCTTAAAAATCAAACATAATTTTAAGGAAAATACATTGTCTAGATACAATGATAAGCCTTCTAGGAGTGGTGATATTTAAAATGTAATAAATTATGAAGTATGCTAATTATTCATTGATTTTTTTCTTTTCTTTATGATTTTTTACATTTAATATGAAATTAACATAAGTACTTATATGTATTTAAAGCTTTTGTATTCTAATATATATTTATATTTCGAATATTACGAAACAGATTACAGCAAAACAGATTTATCACATAATAAAAAGGTTTCGCTAACTATCGTTGAGTATTGTCGACGCTCACCCCGAAGAATAGGGGTGAGGTGAACCCCATTACATAACTACAAAATTTGCGCGGTTATTTCACCCTTCGAAAGCATCCAGGTGTCTTACGACGTTACTCAGTTGGTAAATCTAATCCAATACAAAAAGATCGAATTAAAAGGTCTGCGTATTATAATGAAGAGTGGAATGGTTGTAATTTTTGACTTGCCGGTCCGGACTGACGGGTCGGCTGCGTTTGCCGCATCCCGTCTATTTTGGTGCTAGGAATGCGATCCTGGCTGCGCGGTGCTATTACGGCGGCATCTGCGCACGCGCAAAGAGGTCTATAATTATTATTACCGTACCCCATCCCCATTGAGCACCCCGGGCCCCGGTGGGAACTTCTCCAACACTCGGGAGCTTTTGTGAGAGCAACAAAAGCTTAGCGCCAGAATGACACGATGCGTTTTTAAACGAGGAATTTGTTTCGCAGTTTAGCGCCGTCGCCAGGATCGGATCGGAGACTAGAAATGATATAATTGCACTTTTATTTATATGTTACGCCAAACATTCGTTCGAATGTTCGGGTTCGAATGATTGGTAGGGTCGCAGTGGTACACTCCCTGCTGGAAGGAATGTGCCTATAAAATGCTGCGTAACGCCACTATTGTATACCATCAGCAACACTACCAATAAGTCCGACTCTAGGGCGTCCACGAGTGGTCATCAGAAAAACCCCGCGAACCCCGGGCAATGTGATGACCACCATTATAACATCACAGCAGAGAGAGGGCGAATGGCGAAATTCCGGCGCCATAAAACGGGAACCAGCCAGCTTAGGGAAGGAAAACCCCAACAGAAAACCCTGGTCCTCCAGGTTGGGGGTTGGGCGTAGGGCTAACAACTCTACCCCATAAAAAAAAAATGTTACGATACTTCAAGCCAAGGCTCGGAAAATTTTGAGTGGTATCTTCGGACCGGTTCTAGAAAATGGACTTTGGCGCAGACGTTACAACAATGAGCTCTATACTCTATTTAAGGAGCCAAACGTCACAAAATTTATAAAACTGGGAAGACTTCGGTGGCTGGGTCATGTGGAGAGAATGTCCGAGCATCAAGCACCAAAGTCCTTCCTGAACTTAAGGCCAATAGGGCGAAGGAGCTTAGGAAGGTCGAAACTAAGATGGAATGACAACGTTCTCAAAGATATCTCTGCCTTAGAGCTTCGAAACTGGAGAGAGCTGGCAGTAGACCGAGATGAGTGGAGGAAAATTATCGAGGAGGCCAAGACCCACCAAGGGTTGTAGTGCCAAGAATGATGATGATGATGACAC